>MOOC01000229.1:0-65221 GCA_023376865.1 Colletotrichum filicis
ATTATAGCTTTTATAATTAAAATTAAAAACGTTTTTTAAAGCTAATTTTAAAATAATACCCCTATTAAAAGGCGTCTCTTTTTATAAAAATAATTATTAATTATTTATAGCCTCTTATTATTATTTAGCTAATTATTATTATTATTATTATTATTTTAAAAAAATAGCTACCTTAGTATTAACTAATTTTATAAAATTAATAATTTTAAAAAATAATATAATTTTTTTATTAAGCTCCTAATTAATATATTATAAAATATATAACTTTTTATAAATAATTACTTTAATATAGAACTTATATTATATTTTTATTATTATTTTTAAAAAAATAATAAAAACTTAGCGAACTACTTTTTTATAATTTTCTTTATAATATAACCTCTCTCCTCTTAATAAATAGTTTTAATAAACTTCTTATTTTATAATAAAATAATTTAATAATACTTTTTAACCTATTAAATAAGTTATTAAAATTAATTAATAGTTAATAATAATACTATTTTAATAATAAAAATATATTTATTAATAATAATAAATATAAGGTCTTTAAGTTAACTTATTACCCTATTTACTTTTATAACTATTTTCTATTTAAAATAAACTATTTTTTTAAATTATAACTTTTTATTATACTCTAAATAACCGATCTTTTTTTTTAATAACCTAAATTATTATTATTATTATTATTATTATTATTATAACTATATAATATATATATATATATATAGTTTTATTTATATTATTTATTATAATAATAAGAGTATATATTATTATAAAATACTAATATTATATAAATAATAAATCTAATTAAATATATAATTATATAATAAGGTAATAATTTATTAAAATAATAAAAATATTTTCTTATTTTATTAATTATTTATTAATTAATTTATATTTATAAATATTATAAGAATTAGATAGATAGAAATATTTAAGATATATTAAGGAAGTATTTAAGATATATTAAGGAAATATTTAAAATATATTAAGGAAATATTTAAAATATATTAAGGAAATATTTTAAATATTTTTAAAAAGCTTTTAGGAAAATTATAAGAAATTTTTAGGAAATATTTAGGAAATGTTAAGGAAATTTTAAGGAAATCTTAAGGAAATCTTAAGGAAATCTTAAGGAAATCTTAAGGAAATCTTAAGGAAATTTTAAAAAATTTTTTAAGAAAACTTTAAGAAATTTTTAAGAAATTTTAAATTTTTTTTTAAGAAAATTTTAAGAAAATTTTAAGAAAATTTTATAATTAATATATTATTTACTTAGTATTTATAATATTAACTTCTATTTATATATTTATTACGAATATCTATTTATAATATTATAATATTTTTAATTTATATAATATTACTTTAAAAAAGTAAGTAAAATACTTCTATTTTAATAAACTCTTTATTTATAGACTTCCCTAGACTAATTATTCCCTATTATCCCTTAACCCTTAATTATACTTTTTACTTATTTATATTTTTAATAAAGATTTAAGTAGAAGTAGCGGGGTTTATTTAGGAATCTATTTTATTATTATTAAAATTATTAATAAGATTAGGCTAGATCGGCTTACTTTTAATAACTTTATTATTTTAGCTTATTTACTTAGGGGTTTTAAAGATTTTTAAAAATAATTAATATTAAGTATAATAATATATAGGTATTAATAAAGTAACTTATTAAAGATATCCTTATTTAGTATAAAATTAGGGTAATAGTACTTACGAAATACTAAGTAAGTCGGCTTATATATATTAGGGGGAGGGTAAGCTATAAAATCTAGTTAAGAGGAGCGTTAATTAAAGAATAAGTTATACTTATTATAGCTAATAATATCTTATAATTTATAAATTTAATAGCTCTCCTCGGGGCCGAGCTTAATATTTATCTTTATCTAAGTAACGTCTTATTAAAAATAATTAGTTTTATAAACTAGAAATATTTTAAAAATATTTCTATTTATAATATTATCTTCCTTAAGAGGGATAGTAAATAACGCCTTATTATTTATAATAGCCTTAGGCTTTTAGGGGGTATTTAGGGGCGTATCCTAGCCCTTTATAAGTAATATTATTTTAGTATAATATTTTATAAAAGATTATTAATAAGGCTAAAAATATTAACGTAAAATAGGAAGTAATTTATAGGTAACCTCGAGGTTAATAGTAGTAGAGAGGGATCCTTTATAAGAAATCGTAGAGTTAATATAATAACCCTCTTTAAAGTACTTTTTAAGTATATTAAGAGATGATTAGTAGTAGTTATTAAAGTAAAGGCTATTAGCCTCTAAGTAATAATAATAAAGTTCTCTTAGTAATAGTATTACTTAACCTTATTATTATAAAAATAAGTAAATAAATTATTATTTAATTATAATAATAGGGATAAAACTTATACTATTAGTTTTAAATATAGGGAGATTCTTAGGCTAGCCCCTCTTATTATTAATATAGGACTTAAAATTATTACTATTATAATAATAAGAAAGTATTATAGAATTAATTTAAAAATATTTTTAATTAATTATTAATAAATTTTAAGTACGATAATAAGTTTTATAATAAAAATTTTTAATAAAAGTTATAATAAAGAGTAGAAGTTTAAAAAAAGGGACGTAACTTAGCTAGGGTAGAAAAAAGGTATAAGTCGGAATTATTTCTTATTAATTAAGTAATAATACCCTAATTAGTTATAATTTATTTTTAAAATATTTTTAGCCCGAGTACTCTAAAAAAAAAAAAAACGAAGTCTGATTAGTTAAATTTAGCTAGGATTTATTAATATTTAAGTACTTATTATTATATACGGGACTCTTACCTTAACTAGGGGGGGTTATTATTAGTTTATGTGTAGACTCCTCTGAACCTCGCCCGACTCTCCCCTGAGCAAGCAGTCGAAAGTCAAATTCTGGCTAGCGTCATGGTTACATCCCCGCAAGCTCCCGTTGCCCACGTTTCCGTCCCTGGAGATCTTGGAAAAATATGTCCCTGAACCAATCTTCATTGTTCACGAAATACTGAGAAAGGGTCCAAGCAGTAAGCCGCTGTCTGACCAGATGACCCTAAGAGCGGTGGTCATCGGTGTAAGCCCCAGTTTCTGCGGTGGTGCAGTCTGTTCACGCGCTAATGCAAACAAACTTAGCCAGGAACGCAATAGACTATGTCTAGCGTGGACAAAAGGAGCGTGATCTTCTAGCGCCCGCCTCCAGTCTAGCCGAATATGCACTTCAGCTCTCGTAAACACTCGCGACAGGATCTATTCCGGGCAAAGCTCACAGCGTCCGGTGGGATGGGGATCGAATGGAGGAAACATGTCATACGATATAAGTGTCTTGTCAAACCTTTTCACTTCCAGATATTGTCTATAAACCTCCAAGTCTCACGGGTCGACAGATCACTCTCTTTTTCATCTAACTTTTCCTATACTCTCCTTTCAAAATGCGTGTCACTTACGCCGTTTCTACGTTCATTACCATATTGGGCTTGACCCAGGCCGCCCCGGCTGACGAGGAGGCACGATTCCACGCCGAGCACAAACGCCAGCTCGGCACCAGCGCAGGCAGTCTTGGAAAGGATGCGACTTTCGACTATGTCATCGTCGGCGGTGGCACTGCCGGTCTGGTGATGGCCAACAGACTGAGCGCCAACCCCGATGTTACCGTAGCTGTGATTGAGGCCGGCACGTTCTACGAGATCACCAACCTTCTCATCGGCCAGACACCCGCCGGCGATACTCTTTTCGCTGGCGCTAGTCCTCTTGACACGAACCCTCTCGTGGACTGGAACTTCATCACGCAGCCACAAACCGGTGCCAACAACCGCAAGATTCACTATGCTCGTGGCAAGTGTCTCGGTGGAAGGTGAGTTTTAAAGTCGTGAAGCTACATTTAATTTGGCAAATAGTCTAACGCAACATCAGTTCCGCTCGCAACTTCATGATCTACCAGCGCGGTACCAAGCAGTCCTACCAGAAGTGGGCAGATGCCATCGGCGATGATAGCTACACCTGGGACTCCCTTCTTCCGTACTTCAAGAAAAGTGTCAAGTTTACCCCGCCCGGCCCTACTCGCTTCCCCAACGCCAGCGCAGAGTACAACCTTGACGCTTTCGATGCTGCCGGAGGCCCTCTTGACGTCTCCTACGCCAACTACGCTCAGCCTTTCAGCACGTACCTCGAGCCCTCCCTCAATGAGATCGGCATTCCCCAGGCCCAGGACTTCAACAGTGGTGAGCTTATGGGTGCGCAGTACTGCTCCGACACTATCCAGCCTAGCAAGCAGCAGCGCGAGTCCAGTCAGACCTCGTTCCTCAACGAGGCCATTGGCCGCAAGAACCTCAAGGTTTACCAGCTGTCTCTGGCCAAGAAGATTCTCTTTGACAGCAACAAGAAGGCGACTGGTGTTGTTCTTACTTCCAATGCTGGCATCACCACCTACACCCTCAAGGCCAACAAGGAGGTCATCCTGTCCGCCGGTGCCTTCCAGAGCCCTCAGCTTCTCATGGTCTCCGGTGTTGGCCCTAAGGACCAGCTCAACAAGTTCAAGATCCCCATCGTCGCTGAGCGCCCTGGTGTCGGCCAAAACATGGAGGACCACGTCTTCTTCGGTCCCACGTGGCGCGTCAAGGTCCAGACTCTGACCCGTCTGGCCAACGACCTCATCTACACTGCTGCCCAGTTCGCCTTCGACTACTCCATCCGCAAGATCGGCCCCCTCACCAACCCCGTCTGTGACTTCCTCGGCTGGGAGAAGACCCCTCGCGACCTCATCTCCTCTGATACTGCTGCCATCCTCGACAGCAACTTCCCTGCTGACTGGCCCGAGATCGAGTATCTCACCGCCCCTGGCTACGTCGGTGACTTCTCCAACCTTCTCCTCACCCAGCCCAAGGACGGCTATCAGTACGCCACCATTCTCGGAGGTCTCGTTGCTCCCATGTCCAAGGGCACCGTCACCCTCGCCTCCGCCGATACCAAGGACCTGCCTCTCATCGACCCCAAGTGGCTCACCGACCCAACTGACGTTGCTGTCGCCGTTGCCACCTTCAAGCGCCTCCGTCAGGCCTTTGCTAGCAATGCCATGAAGCCCGTCTTGGCCGACAACAAGGAGTACTTCCCCGGTCCCAAGGTCGAGACTGATGCCCAGATCCTCCAGAACATTCGCAACACTGTTATGACCATTTGGCACGCCAGCTGCACGTGCCGTATGGGCAGGTCTGACGACCCCATGGCTGTCGTCGACAAGGATGCCAAGGTCATTGGTGTCAGTGGTCTGAGAGTTGTCGATGCTAGCAGCTTTGCGCTTTTGCCCCCTGGCCACCCCCAGAGCACTGTTTATGTCTTGGCCGAGAAGATCTCTGCCCAGATTTTGGCCGGTTACTAAAAAATACTGAGTTGGTTTTTGTCCTGAAGAGTCAAGGGACTTGCGTATAGATAAGATTATGTCTTTTGAGAGGAGCGATACATACCACAAGTGTCACTGAACACTCTAATGTAATTAATGTCTGTAATTATGTTGAATTCATGACGAAAACCTTCCACGTTGTATAACAAACCCTATAGACGCTATTGAGGGACTGTTGTTAATTGCATATCGTCGCTCCGACTTACCTCAAACCCTACGACGAGGAACTGAGTGGAGCGGAGTGGAACGGCAAACTCCAGCCGTGGGATTGACCCCCTGCCCTAAAGAGTGGATGGATTTCGGGCATAGTTGCCGAGTCGAAACCCACTGGCGTGATCGCCTCATCCGATCAACTGACAGATGTGGACTCTGATTGTCATTTTTGTGGGTTGATCTCGCAAACCTGTACAGTGTAACCGTTCAGTCAGTGACCGAATGCGCCATGCCGAAGATCTTAATTACCAATAATTGATAGAAGGCCTACTGTATCTATGCTTAGTCTCTCCCTCCTTCAAAGCCAATCAACTACCTCGAGTAGTTAAGCCATAACACAAACTGCAACCACCTTCAACTCGGGTCAAGAAACCTGAGGTATCACTACTTGCCTGCGCCAATATGCCTGTCAGCAACAATCAAGCAGGCTAGGACGGGCTCAGGCTTGGGTTCGCCGCAACGCATGTAGAACCTCAGTTGGAGAACACCACTTCCTGACTAGACCCTGTCATCTTGTTGGACAAGGTGCATCTGGTCTCCCCATTGGCAACACCCAACGAATGGCTCTCGGCGAACTTGCTGCACATGGAATCTATGTTCTACGCTAAGCCGGGATCACTTCCATGTTCTGCATCTCATGCCTCCATATCCCGTTCTCCCAACAGCAGCACCTCCGAATGTCCGATGCATTGATGCGGCGTAGTAAACTGGTACTTATGTCCTACTTAAGAACTCATCTACGAACGCGAATATTCACCTTGGACTCTTTCGTTGCCCTCATCGTCTCAAATAGCATTACCAGCTCACCAGTGGCGATTGGTAAAGGCACTGCATCTTGTTTGTTATACGTTGCCACCAATACTACCGGTACCAAGTGTCAAGATGTCATCGCTCATCGGAGTCGCTCTTGGCGCTCTGTCATTGGTGTCAGCAGCAATCATACCCACGGGTAACAAGACAACTATTATCGAGAGAGATGTTGTGATTCTAGGCGGAGGTGCCTCTGGAGCTCACGCAGCCGTAAGACTCCGCGAAGACTATAACAAGACAATTGTCGTCGTGGAAAAACAGAACCGCATTGTAAGTGAAAATCAACTGGATCTGAAAAGAGTGAAGAGCCTAATGCCCACTCAGGGCGGTCACGTCGCAACCTTCACAGACCCCGAAACTGGAAACCCATATGACTTTGGTGTAAACTCATATACGGATTACGGCGGCGCCCGCGACTTCTTCGCTCGCTTCAATATCCCTGTGCAAAGTCCAGTCAGACAGGTATTGACGACCACGTATGCCGACTTCAGCACAGGAAAGACAACCAACTACTCCTTACCGGCGTCCGCGGACGCTACAGCTGCCCTGAAGGCTTATCTCGAGCAGTGTGAGAAGTACGAATCGTACATTCTTCCCTCCTATGCAAACTTCCCAAACACAACCGTTGGTGTTCCTGAAGACCTCACCCTCAAGTTCTCCGACTTCGTCAAGAAGCACAACCTTCAGGCGGCTGTTCCTCGCATCTTTCAGACCACCGGTCTTGGTCTGGGCAATATCGCCGACCAGACAACTTTGTACGTCATGCAGGGCTTCGGCGCACCCATCACTCGGTCATTCCTGGGCACGGTTGGTTCCTTCGTGCCTGTATCCAGGCGAAACCAAGACATTTACGATGTCATTGCAGACCTCCTCGGCGACGATGTCCTCTACTCGTCCACAGCTATCAAGACCTCCCGTACCGAGGATGGCGTGGAGGTTCTTGTTCGTGGCTCCGACAACAAGCAGACACTGATCAGGGCCAAGAAGCTTCTTGTCTCTTTTGAGCCTACAATTGCCAATTTTGACGGCATAGATATCAGCGACGAGGAGGCGGCTGTCTTCTCGAAGTGGGAATGGACTACCGTCCACGCCGGCATCGTTTCCCACCCTTCCTTGCCCATCAGCTACTCCCTCACGAACAATGTTCCCACAAACTGGATCTCCCTTCCTAAGACTCCCTTCGTTGGGCGCTTCGATTACCTCGGCGACAACAACTTCCGCGTGCTCATCACCGGCTCCTCCAATTACGATAGTACTCAGGCACAAGCTCTAGTCAGAAAGTCCCTCAAGTTGCTAGCTGACGCTGGTACGATCCCGAGCCTCGGTACCGAGCAGCTCAATGTGAAAGCCTGGGCTAACCACGGTGCCGTGAGCCTGCGTGTGCCTGGCGCTGAGCTGGCAGCTGGACATATTACTGAGCAATACGCTCTTCAGGGTCGTAGAAGCACATACTACACGGGAGCTGCATGGTCTGCGCAGTTCACCACCATCTTGTGGGAGTACAACAACCAGTATCTCCTACCAAAGCTGCTGGCAGAGTTTTGAAAGGTCATGATGTCGCTTTGAAGGCTGTTGATGAGGAACATGCAGCTACCTTAGACCAGAACATGATGGATAATATCATTGTCAAGAAGGGCCAAGGTCGAAGTGACAACGCTTAAGTGGTTATTCCTTCTCGTTATCCTGAAAGTCAACATAGAGCAGGCAGTGCAAACTTCAGAGCTGAGTGGCAACAGAGTCTCTCCGGTGCTGCAGATGTCCATGATCTCGTCAGAGCAACAGAGTGAACTCAATAACGAATCGGTGGGAGTGTTTGCACGCCTCAAACTGAACCGCGGAGTCCGCCAATCTAGCAAGCCCGCAATGCCCGGAATCTCGCCACTTTCTACAGCCCACCTGCCATCTGATGTGGAATCTGCTAAATTTCTTGGGTCGGAGACGTGCTTCAACGGGATCGCATCCCGGGAATCCCTGAAGTGACTGCAAGGAACGAGCCCCAGCTGCAGTGCATCGGTCTGGGGCCTCACTCCACCCGCTCACAAGGGCCCCTGTTCCAGGATCTTGTCAACAAAAGCGCCATTTTCGGCCGAAGAATAACAGGATATCATCCCATCGGAACGCGATCGCAAGAATGGCTCCATGGTACGAGCTTTTGTCTCATCCGTCGGACCGCACTCGGACATTGTCAGGTCATGAGTGTGTATGTTAGACTCCAAGGCTGGCCTGGAAATAACCACAAGTGAAGTGCCTTTGGCGAACCATTGAGAACTTGGTGCGGAGAGGGAAGTCAGCTCACGTATGCAGCATGGCACATACATGCGTACGTGTTGTTCCACTTCATGTGCAACCAGATGCTGAAATGTCTATGAGACATCTTTCTCGTATGCCGCTCATAAACGGTTGGAAATGCTAGTCAAGATGTTCAGATCTCCTGGCAAACTCAGTAGTCTTGATGATCCCATGCAAGTTGCTCGACTGGACTTGTATCGCAGTTTCTTCTTCTATGCGCAAGGCCTTACTTCGATCATACTCGCTGAGCATTATGCCTGCTGGAGGTTGCATGGTCTGCAGTCTGATTTCACCCGTTTGTGTGCCGTATCGTGTATCCAAGGCCCATTCATCGAGTTCGTACTGATCGCTTCTGGTTGTCCCGTCAGTACGGCTGCGGAAGGTGTCGTACTCGAGCGTCCTCGGTCCAGTGCCTGTCTGTTGCGACCGCTTGCCACATGCGTCTGGAATATGCTGATTATATGCTGATAGGTTGAGCAACTTGTTGACAAGAGGTTTCAAAGCCGGTGCGCATGCTGCGATGATACCGACCTGCAATTGTAGGCTAGGTGCGAAAGAATTATTAGCTTCAAGCCACCGAGCATTCTGTAATCGTACCTACAAGCCCCAGAATTGGATACTTCTGTTGAAAGTTTTATCAGGGTCGCTGTCGTTGTTGAGCTGGTATACTGCTTTGACTATGCCCATCGCGACAGCACTTGGAATTTCATTAGTCACGGGAGTCGAGCAATCATGACTTTGAATCATTCGATACTCACAAGTAACCTAAGCTCAAGATTCCAATTGCGTAGAGACGAAGTCTGCGCTTCATCTACAAATTCCATATGACTGGCACAGGTAGGGTGGCTAGAATTACGTCGGTGAAGATGTTGAATCCTGAAAGTGCGTGAGCGATATTACCATGGCGTCGCGGTCATGAGACACAGGAACCCGACTTACCTGTGTTTATTATACCAAACAGATTAATGTTATTGCCATCTTTACACTTTGGAGGTGGTGTTGTGCTCCTGTCCCAAAATCCTGACATGGGTTTGCAGTGAAGGAAGAACGGAAACATGCCGCCAATCGAGTAGAACAAGACAAGAGCTTATTCGGACCGTCAATACTTGTCGGAAGAGGCCGACGAGTGTGATTTACCTACCAATAGTTGACCACAACGCCCACTTGTACCATCCAGTCTTGCTCAGACGCAAGAGACTAAGGGCGATAGAGACCTTAAGAAACATGAGAGCGCCGGCGGCGGAGATGATCGCTTGCCAAAAGGCGACGTGGTTGAACACGATGTAGTCATACTTCTTGTCGATGGTCGAGAAGTGTTTGCCAAGACCGTATTGCGCCTGAATCACGAATGAGATCCATCCTCCCCAGGCGCAGATCTACACACCCGACCAAGTCAGTCTCTGCGAGCAGCAGGATTGGAGCTCGATGCGGTGTACTTACCGCCGATAAGACCATGACTGTATCGTCCCACCCCCGCGCCTTGATGACCCGTATTCTGGCGTATATCCGCAGCGTAACGCTCAACTGCGCCAGGAGATGAAAAACAGTTACGACAGCGATGATGCGCGCGGTGTTACTCTCAGCTGCCCATGTTGGGTTAAAAGGCGCGGGAGCTGTTCCGTTCGTGTTGTTCATGTCTGCCCATCATAGATCGTCACGAGTAGTGTCCTTTTCAGATCGCCAAGTTGGAGGCGACCAGTAGAAAAGGTCTGGTGAGAAGCAGAATGGTCTGTGTGTGCTGAAGTGACGGGAACTCTCGTAGTTGTTCAATTAGTGAAGCGAACGCGAGTTGAGAGAAAGAAACTTTGAAGGTGAGGAAACTTTGAAATATATGCGGCAATGCTCAACAAGCGGCGGTAGTTAAAACTTGCTGAGAACTTTTTAGAGTTGGCCATAATAGCCTATTCAAACTCCAGGCCAGAGAACTTTTCGATTCATGGATCAGACTACGTAGCGAGGGCTGGAGATGCAAGTTGAGTCAGATATGTCACAAAAACGTTGCCTCCCTCGGTTTCAATGGTTTCGGTTAATATGTGCATGAAGTCAATGTTGCATAACGAATTTGGACTCTGTTAAAAAGAAATCCGTAATATTCATAATATTTTCGTCAGGTCTAACTCTATAGCAGGCTGCACGTTGCTTGTTGTGGATACCTCGAGCGGGTAATCGAACTGGGTTGCCTTTATGTGGAGGGGGGGTTGGACGTGATACCCTCTTAGAGCCAGAAGGGCGACCATTTTTTCCAAGAAGCACCGTCCTTTGTAGTCGATGGCCGAGCGGTATGATTCTCGCCCTGAGTGGTGAGAGCATATGTTGGCTCACGGCCCTACATAGAGCCATGGATAGCTTCTTTTTTCAAACATTCTTCATCATAGTAATTTTGGTGCAGAGCAATGTTACCACTGTTACCTGCGCATTCATATTTGTAACCTTTGTGATGGAATACGAGGACACTTCCAGATGGTAGCGAGCTCGAGTCGAGATTTCCTTTCCTTTTTTGCCCTCTCCCTCTACGGGAAGAGAAACAGTGGGAATACCAAGTGATCCGGGCTTTCAGCATGAACAGCGTCAATTGCACACTGAGGCAGTCATGAGGCAATTACGAGACAAGCTCCCTAGACTAATTATCACTGCTGTCATTCATTCAATTGAATTATAGTACACGTAATCTTGTCATTCATATTATGGTAATGTGCAGTAAGCAATATGTACATCAGAAGCAGACTAAACACAAGCAAGGGACGTTATACACAAGTCCAGCTATCAGGAGAGCTAGGGTCTCCGGACTTGTACACGTTACGCGTGGGGTATTTGCAGTGCTTCCTCGTGAAAGCAACCTGGCCGCCCTGCGTACCATTGACAAACGCAGTGCCAAGGATCGAATCCGGCGCGACGCCCTCCTCAACCCACCGGACAATGGCCGAGAGAACATTGCGTTCGGGTTCGAACCCGGCAACAGCAGAGTCCTTGTTGCCAATGAAGCTGGCGCCGGGACCGCCGCTGCAGTGGTTCATGCCTGAGATGCGGAAGTACCGGTAGAACTCGTCGAGCTGCGCGGACGTGAGGCCCATGGTGCGCGAGACGTGGTTGTAGTAGCGCGCGCTGTTATCGCTGCTGATGATGGGGTCCTGGAGGCCGTGGTAGTGCAGCACCTTGGTGCCGCGGTCCTTGACGCCGGAGAGGTCGCCCTTCCAGGTCTCGATACCGCCGGGGTTCTGAGCGGCGGCGGCGGCGAAGTCCTTGGGGCCGATGGTGGCCGGGTCCCAGGTCGTGTCGTTGTAGATGACGTTTTGGAACCAGTCCGTGGTGTAGGGGAACGCGCGGCCGGCGAGCAGAATCTGGGTGGGCTGGGCACCGGGTTGGAGGCGGGGGTAGACGAGACTTCCGTCCTGGCCGTACAGGTCGGAGAAGACGGTGCGGACCGTCTGGGCCTGGACGCCGGTCAAGCAGTTTGCCGTCTGGTTGGCACCGCAGATGAGAGACTCGGGGCGGTACTGGCACAGATCAGGGTCCTCGATGATGCCGTCGACGTGGCCGTCGAGACCGTCGCACTGGTTAAGCAGGTCCTTGTAGACGAGAGTCCAGAGATCCGCCGACAGGAAAGTCGGCTTGTCGGAGGTGCCGGTGGCGGTGAAGAAGTGACCGCTCCAGGATGTCAAGTTGTTGAAGGCGAAGGCGGGCGCACCAGCCACGATACCGTCAAAGTCGTCGGGGAAGTCTTGGGCTTCCTTGAAGCCCTGCCTTCCACCAGTTGAGCATCCAAGGTAGTATGACTTGGTGTGCTCCTTGCCGTAGAGGGCTTTGGTCGTCTCCTTGCCAATGACGACGCCGGTGTGGAGGGATCGGTAGGCAAAGTCCTCAATGGTGCCGGGGTTGTTGAGGAAGGGCGAGCCAATGGTGCCGTTGTGTCCATTGTTGGCGCCGACTGCAGCGAAGCCTCGTGAGACGGCGTAGGCAATGTCCTCGTATTGAATACATCCGCCAGTGCCTCCATTGCCAGTGCTTAAGAAACGGCCGGTCCAGTTGGACGGGAGCCAGGCCTCAATACTAACGTTGCTGATGGGTCCGGTAGTGGTCAACATAGACACACGGCAAATGTCGACTCCGACGACCTGACCAGGGCGGGTACATGTCGGGTGGTTCTCTGGGAAGGTGATATTGGTTCCGGCAGAGACGGGAGTGGAAAACCAGACGGTGGTGTTTGGGAGCTTCAAGTTGTTGGCGAGGGCGCTGCAGTCGTCGGCGAAAGCGCTCATGACGTACTGAGCCGCTGGCACCAGCAGCATCGCAGAAAGGTTGACGGACTTCATGTCGGCGAATGGGCGTTGAATAGGACAGATTCCAAGGTCCATTCGGGACTGGCGGTCCTCTATGTCGAGGTGTTGGGGCTCAATGGCTTCTTTTATAATGGCAATGGAGTATGTACTGTAGTCGAACTGGTATCCAGAAGTAAGGTAGTCTCCAATGTGACGATGCCAGGCCGTTCATCTCAACACAACCCTGGCAAGAAGACTAGTAGCAAATCGATGCCCACCCTCGGCGATCCCTTCGGGTGGCGTGCCGGTCGGCGTGGAGTGACGGCAGTTAGCCACGGCATGACTGGACAAGGCGACCTTCCAGACAAAAGCAAACACTGGGCGGTCTATGCCTGATTCAAGGCGAGCATCTGGGAGAGCTCTGACAGCAATAGAATGAGGCATAGCGACCTGCCTTTTTCTCCCCACACTGGTAGACTACACGTGTTAGCTTGAGGGGATAACCATGCATCGGCAATGGCGAGTGCGGAGAAGGCGACCAGGTTGGGGTATGCTCTCCGGGGGTTGATCGCGGCGGAAGAGTCTTCTACCGGGCGGAAGACAGGCCTCGTCATGTTCACTTTGTGGCTTTTGCTCATGTGAGCAAGAGTCGTGCCAACTCACTTTGCTCTGAAGCGGAAGTTGGGCCGCGCGCGGCAGGCAAGGAAGAGACGACGAATCTAGAGCCAGTTCAACTCTAAAACTGTGATGAAGCTTGTTTGGATGGTGGAGGCTTTTGCTGACGAGAAGAGCGGAGAGTGGAATTAGCGTAGCCTGTGCGATGGGGAAGAACTGGAGAAGCGCATTTCCCCAGTGTCACTAGATGCAAGGAGACGCTTCTCCACGTGCGGGGAGACGCCGGTTTACCCGGGGGCTGGGTAGTCTGGGCCTTGGAAACCCAACATTGGTAGCGTTTGTGACGGAGGAGCTGGAAATCGATCTCCCAAGAGAATGGAGGGTCGTTATTGAGCACCGGGTTGTTGAGTAATCGTATGCCTACGAATATCTACACAACTCGAGAGAAGTGTGATATGCGTGTTTCGAGAGCTTCAGAGATCACTGTACGGGTGTTCCCTCGTTGTTTCTCTTGCGGATCCATTCAAATTGCCTCTGTGAAAAAGTTTGATGTTTCAAGAGTCAGGACTCTGAACAAAACACGCAAAAATCCGCTGGCAGAGGCCCTCGGATCGTTCGAGTCGCGCGGCGGCCCGACAAGCAACACCCATGTATCTGACGTTGCCTCTTTCGTTGCAACCATTTGCGGGAGTCCCTGTAGATCTGACCCTCTCGAACTCCTTGACACTGACAGTTCTCTACTACGGAATCAATTTGTTTCCTTTTGCTGATTTCTTGCTTATGGATCCTACCTGCATACGCGTCCAGATGGCCTTTACTCCCCTTAATATCGGAAAATGAATGACGTTCAGAGCGGCCTGCCAAAACGAGACGTGTGAGAGGGCTATACCTGCGGCATTATCCTCGGCGTCATCTAATCTTTTTTCCATCTACGACGTTGCACACATGACACCTTGGCATTCCCCAAACGGACACTTTTGGATTTCTTTCAACCACGGATCATGAGGTTTTAGACATAACCCGTGCTGGCTTCCCGAAGATTTAGTGCAGAGGGGTATTTGGGGTTTCGGCACGCTGCGTGACTTAGCTGCATGATGTTTTGCGCCCCCAAGAGGGGGAAGTTGAGCCGTGAGGAACGCAAAGTCCGACTGACTCGGAAAACCCGGCCTCCATGTCATGTCCCTTCAACAATCTCTTCCATCTGGGGACCCGCCGACCGAAGCCAAGTCGGCGCAGCCGTCGATCATCACTTCCAAGCCGTAGCGATAGAGTACTGACTGACGCACTTTGTCTCTTTCGGTCCGTTGATACAAGGGCTATCGCAGACTTTACACCGCGGAAGATTCCGCCTGCTTGTCAGTCATCCGATCGAGAGAAGAATTTGACGCTTTGATCACCGCTCCGGGCACCACTGTAACGCTCCGTATGGAGACGCGACTGGAGCAGAGTAGTCGTTGATATCCAGTGCACTACAACAGTAGTCAAGAGATAATCCGTAATAATGCCGCCTACAAATCCGCTGTGTTATGTCCGTAGGGGTGACCTCCGACTAGGTAGATCTCGGACCCGACGACGCGGAGCTAAAGGATGTGTTAGTACTAATCATAGGGCCGGCCGGCAACCATGATGCCGGGTTTCCGCCTTCTATTAGCGCACCCACACAAGCAGGTGGATTTATCGAGCGCTGCGGTCGTAGTCGCTGTCTCTCCCTTCAACCTGACGTCTTGAAGCACCCTTCATCGACCAGCAAAAACACTAACACACGTTAAAAAGAGTACAAAATATGTCATTTGAATGATGCTCTCAGCAGCCAATGTAGCGGTCCGAAAGACAATCCGCGCGAAGGTTTCGGACCGAGCCCCAGCTCCGTAGTAGTTTTCTTCATCGACTCATTCGCTTCCATGCCACAGAGAAGTCTATGTACTCCCTAGCACCTCGTGCTCTTCACAATGAGAATCGCGGCGAAAATATTGGGCGACAGGTTAAGTAGGTACTTTGAGCCAGCTCACCTTTGGAGTCAGAGTAGCAGTCGGATTGAACGACAAGGTTTATTCAAACTCATAGTGAATAGGTCAAATTTAAAGAATTTTTGAATCTCGGCTCTAAAGACTGAGCCTTAATTCGTGAACCCTCACCTGTACTGGGGATAGTTTTCCGCAAGCCACTTCTGAGATAGTGTCAGACCCAGTTCCGATCACCACATCATGGATACGAACGTATCAACTACATCAGCCAGCTGGGCAGAGTTTGCAAGCCTAAAGCTATCCTCATCGCTTCCTGCGTCCAACTCCAGCCTCTATTGGCTAGCCTTACTCGTACTAGCTTCAGTCATCGCAGCACCTCTTCGACACAAGTTCCAAGATGTCGAGATCTACCCAGTCATCAACAAGACTAAGGATGAATACCTGACAGGCGGGAGAGCCCTCCTCGCCAAGGGAGCCAAGAAATACGGCGGCAAGCCATTCAGAGTCTTCACCGGCCAGGGCAGCACCCTCACGGTTCTGGCGCCTGAGTTCTGCCACGATGTGAAGAATGATAACCGCTTGAGCTCGACCGAGTTCCTCCTGGCCTACTGGCAGGCCGGGACACCGGGGTTCGAGCCTTACTTTAGCTCGGGAAGCGAGCTCATCCGTGAGATGATCCGAACTCATCTCACTCAGAGTGATGTTGGTGAGTCTTTGGAACCCGGCCAGTCTCACAACTTGCTCATCTAGGCCGCGCAGCCAAATTATCACAACCGCTCGCAGACGAGGCAGCCAACGCTCTGAAAGACGTCTTCTCGGACAACGAAGGTACATCTAACCAATCATCTCTTACCCTTACTTGAGATACTCATGTCCTCTCTAACACCATCTCAGAATGGCACGAAATCACTCTCGCCCCGACAATCGCCCAAATCGTCGCCCGCGTCTCTGCCCTGGTCTTCCTCGGCCCCGAACTCTGCCGGGACCCAACCTGGCTCACTATCACCATAAACTACCCCCAAAAAGCCATGGCCGCCGCCAAAGTCCTCCGCTCCTACCCGGCCCCCGTCCGCCGCTTCGTCCACTGGTTCCTCCCCTGCTGCCGCGAGCTGCGCCAGATGCTCCGCACCGCGCGGCAGGCTATCGAGCCAATCCTGCAGAAGCGGCGCGAGCAGGAGGCCGAGAAGGGTGGGGTCGTGTTTGATAACGCGTTGGCGTGGATCGAGAAGCTGGCGAAGAAGCAGCAGGATCGGACGGCGCAGAATGCGGCGTTTCAGCAGCTTGGGTTGTCGATTCTTGCGAATGCTTCGAGTACAGATATGGTGTCGCAGAATTTGCTGGATTTGTGTGTGAATCCGGAGGTGACGGAGGCGTTGAGGGGGGAGATTGTGAGGGAGACGAGGGGTGGGTGGAAGAGCTCGACGTTGTATAATCTGAGGCTTTTGGACAGTGTGCTGAAGGAGACGTTGCGTCTCAAGCCCATTGCGTCGGGTCAGCTACTTTCATCGACTACGCATTGTGCCATTGCTAACTTGCAAATAGTGGCTCTTGGGAGGCGCGTGATGGAAGATGGCGTGAAACTGAGTGACGGCACCGTGCTGCCCAAGACGACCGGCGTTGCCGTATCATCCGCGAACATGTGGGATCCGGTAAGACATTCCATCTCTTTTCAGTGGTCCATGCCGACCAGATCGCTAAATTTCCCTAACATAGGAGATCTATCCAAACCCAGAAACCTTTGACGGCCGACGCTTCCTCCGGATGCGCGAGGGCGGCAACAACGAGCACAACGCGCAGCTCGCGAGCGTGTCGCCGGAGCATATGGGCTTCGGGCTCGGCTCGCACGCGTGCCCAGGTCGGTTCTTTGGCGCGAGCTCTGCGAAGCTGATCATGTCGCACATCTTGCTCGGGTACGAGTTCAAGCTGGCGGATGATGTGGACAAGAGTAGTGTTGAGCCTATGCGTTTTGGGTTTTCTACTCTGGCGAATCCTAGGGCAAAGGTCCTGATCAGGCGTCGCAAGGATGCTGTCTGAGGCACGAAGGGAGACTTTATTGAGGCTTGCGTGCTGCGGATATCTGGTGTAAAAGGAAAGACAATACGGCCAGGCGACAAGGCTGTTGGAGCTACCGCCTTGTTGAGGTGACCCGGTCAAAAGCCTCGTCCTAAAGCAATCATGTCATGAAACTTGTGGAGACAATTAATCGCCTAGGAATCAGGAATAAGGAATAGCCCAGAATGATCTCAGGAGCTTTTTCGAACGAAAAGCGTGTGCGATATCGAGAAATCCGGGACATCGGCTCGACGGGCAGCAATGCGAAACCGAGAAATTTCTCGTCAATAAGCTTCTCTTTTGGGTAGCACTAATACCACGTAGCCAAGCAAGATATATTGTTTCCCGAATTGATCGCGGAGCCTCTGAGCAGTCAAACTCCCAAGAACGGGAATCTCCGTCCAAGCGATTGGCGGAAGAAGTTTCCGCGCTGAGGACTGCATGGCGGGGTTGGCTCGAGAAGCTCAACCATCATCGGAGGGGGTAACTTTTGCTGCTCGTTCTCGATACTTCTTCATCTTGAACCCGATTTCAAGCTGGAATTCACAGCCGTCTTTCCTAGGAGGCTTCCCGCAGATGCCTCCGAATAGAGTTGACCGTATTTGGGAACTGAGGCCCGCTGCCCGCGATGGAGGGGCAGAGAGCAGCCGCATCTCGCCTTGAGTACACACCCGTTCTCCATAGGTGAGGGATGGTTAACGGAAGGATAGGACAGGTCTGCAGGAACAGGGACAGAAGCTTAGTAGCTGGGACTGCACATCGATAAAGCACTCGAAGTGGAAAGAATGATACGGATGCGGCCGAGAAGTGGCGGGGGATGTGCAAGCCTGATCGACGCGATGTCACTTGGCTCACGGATACGGAGGCTTACGATCCGGGGCACTCATTGAAGCAGGCCATGCCTGCAGAAAACCTGCAGGACAGGACTCGGCGAAGAGATAGATAAATTCTCAAAAGAAGCCTCGTCACGGAACCTTCCAAGGAGACTATTCGTGGTCCACCCGCTCGCCCCATCAACCCATCGCCGAGATGAAGTCCATCCTAGGCATGGCCCTCTGGGTCCTAACCCTCCTCAATATCGCCCTCGGCGCCGAAGTCGTCCCCCGCGCAACCTTCACCGAGGTGACGGACTACGGCTCGAACCCGACAGGCACGCGCATGTGGCTCTACGTGCCGCAGAACCTCGCCGCCAAGCCCGCCATCGTCGTGGGCATCCACTGGTGCAGCGGCAGCGCGCAGGCATACTACCAGGGCAGCCAGTGGGCGCGGTACGCCGAGACGTACGGGTATATCGTGATCTACCCGCAGACGCCGTACACGCGCGACAACTGCTGGGACGTGGCGAGCAAGATGACACTGACGCACGGCGGGGGCGGCGCGAGTAACTCCATTGCGAATATGGTGAGCTTTGTGATTGCGCAGTATGGGGCGGATAAGAGCAAGGTGTATGCGACTGGTATCTCGTCTGGTGCCATGATGACAGTATGTTTTGACTTTTGCTCACCATCTCACGTCCTCTCCTTGCCAAGTATGCTGATAGGTGGTCTTTGGTAAACTTGAAGAACGTACTGGCGGCGACATATCCCGACGTCTTCGCAGCCGGCATCGCCTATGCGGGCGTTCCGGCCGGCTGCTTCATGTCCGCGGACGACATCCCCGACTTTTGGAACTCGACGTGCTCGACGGGCCAGTCCATCTGGACGCAGCAGCAGTGGGCCAACGTCGTGAACAACATGTACCCGGGGTACACGGGGGCGCGGCCCAAGATGCAGATTTATCACGGCGCGGCGGACGAAACGTTGAACGTGCAGAACTACTACGAGACGATCAAGCAGTGGACGGGTGTGTTTGGGTACTCTGCGACGCCGCAGTCGTCGGTGGCAAACTTCCCCAGGAGCCCGTATACCAAGTACGTGTTTGGGGATAAGTTGCAGGTGAGTCTTGATGCTCTAATCACTGGTTGAGACAACATGTTGATCTTTAATTTGGAAGACGTTCCTGGGTACGGGCGTGACCCATTCGATTGATGTGTTTCCGGAAGAAGACCTCAAGTGGTTCGGTTTCGTGGTAAGTCTGGACAGGATTGGAGTTCCGGTGTAGACAAGCTGACTGCTGACTGCTGCTCTAGACGCCGGTGAGCTCATCAGCTGCTGCGACGGTCCCTGCGACGACGAGCCGCGCATCTACGACGCTGCGAACCTCCACGGCGGCAGCGACAACGACCACGGCAGCCGGAGGATCCGGGACGGCACCTCAGTGGGGTCAGTGCGGCGGGATCAACTGGACGGGACCGACTGCGGTATGTTGCCACGGGGTGATGAGGAGACTGAGCTGAGTGCTGACATTTGGTGTTAGTGCGCGAGTTCGTTCACGTGTGTCAAGGTCAATGACTGTGAGTGCCGATGATGCTTCTGTGAGTCTGATTGAGTGTGCTAATGGGTGTGAAGGGTACTCGCAGTGCCAGTAGTTGCGCGGAGTGATCATGACAGTTGAGTTGATGATTGAACAGAGCATCACCAGGAAAGGACCATGGAGGTCGGGTCGAGATGCAGATTGACGAGGATGAGGAATGTTGGTGAAAAACAAAGATTTCCCTGTTTTCAGTGTCGAGGCCCAGGTCTAGACTTCTAGAAGACAGACGAGAAGGGAAGCAATAAGCATTCAGCTGGCCTTGGTTGTCCTTCATGGTACTGCTCGCAGGCGCATGGTGCGTGTTTTCTAGGATTGATGGTGAGGTTATGAGGATGGAATGCGACGAGGTCTGCAAGCGGCCGTGCAGCAGCGAGCGTCGGCCATCTTATGATGGTGTCGCTTTGAAAGGGCGATTGAGGATCTAGGTAGTCCAGGTCTCAGATTTGGGGGAGAAACCCTTTCCGCGAAACATGAGCATTCCAGCGGTAAAAAGCAAACATGTGTCTCGGCAGAGGGGGACCGCGATGAGGTCTTGATCTCACAGTCTCACTTGAGACTGACGGAATGAGACAGTGGCCGATGAGTGAAGAAGTGCTCTGAATGACACCATTTGATGTTTCATGCAATCGGTCGGCGGGTGAGTGAGTGAGCAAACGAGGACCGTGGCAGGTGAGTGAGTGAATAAGTGAGTGAGTGAGGCTATTCCCGGCAGTTCGTGATCCATCAAAACAAATCCACGTGGGTCATTGAGAGGCGACCATTTGGTCATCATATTGTTGGATGGCATGGCCCACGTGATGCTGGCCGCTGGTTAGCATCGGACAAGACCCGATCGTTGCTCGGGCATTGGGTTGGGTTGGGATCTTTTTTTGAATTTGCTCCGGCAAGCCTGCAGGCCTCGACTTTTCTCATTTTTTTAGTCTCTTTTTCAAGGGTCCGTCGGGTGGCGTCATTGGCGGCCCCGCTGGAAGATTTGGTGTGAGAACCTGGAAAGTGAGTGAGAGTGAGCCACGGAGTGAATCTCATAATGAAGAACAAGAGTGACATTGACACACACAACTTCAGAGGAATGCATTTCCAACGCCCGGAATAGCAAGTGTCATGTAAAAGACATGTCTGGGACAGATCCATGATGACGAGCAATCTACTGCAGACCGAGACAGGTCTGTGAAGGGTAACGTGATCTCGTGTCTCTCCCCTGGGCCCTGTCTGAGCTTGGTGTCTCACCCCACAAGGACCGTGAGGGAAGTCGGAGCGTCGAACTCTTTTCTTCAGTCCTGTCATCACTCGATCGCGACTTGCAGAGTTCAATGTGATTCTCTCACCGCCATAAGCTGGCGGCAATTCCTCTTGTCCGGGGGCCCAGCATTGACCGTTTACATCTCCACTGAGAGGCAAGTTTGTGTGGTGCGTGGCAGGGTGAACAGTTGGTCAAGCTAGGCGCCCCTCCTCTGGCTCCTCTGGTGGCCATTGGTGCTGTTCTCGCGGCCCCAGAAGTCGCGCTTGTTCCTGCGGACTGACGTATCGCCTTCTCACGATCCTTGGTCTCAAGGGTGAGTGTGGAGAGTGAGAGAGGAGCAGAGAAAGTGAGAGTGAGAGAGGCAGTATCCACTGTTTAACTCTATCGTTTTGCATTACTAGAGGATTGCCGTAGTACATATAGACGCTACCCTACCCTCGAATTCCGCACTATTTAACCTTAGCCCTTTTTTTACCTATTCTTTTTTTTATTTTACCCTCTTTTTTATTAAAAAATTACTAAAATTATAGTTTTAATAACTTATTAATAAGCTAATATTATTATTTAAAAATAAATAACTTATTTTTATATAAAAATACTAAAAGTTTTATTATTATAAAAATAATAATAAATATATTAAAATATTTAAAAAAGCTTTTTAATAAATTTTTAATATTATTTAAAACGATTATTTTTAAATTATAAAAAAAAACTAAAGTATTATATTAATATAGCCTTATTTATTTTATTAATATTAATAATATTTTTTTTAATATAAAATATATTAATAATATTTTATAATTATATTATTACGTTTTATAAATTATATTTAATAATAATAAAAACTCTAATTTTTTTTTAAGTTTTTTATTAAAGTTATTATTATAAAAATAATTTAGTTATTAATATTTTAATAAGTATTTTAATTTAACTTAGAGGTTCTTATAGTTTTTAATAAGAGGCTTTTAAAAAACTTATAATTAAACTTTTTATTTATTATAAATAAAGCTATTATAATTAAAACTATAATAATTAAAATTATAATACTATTTATAAACCTTAATAATAAGTAATTAATAATATAATTTTTTTTTATAATAAGCTTAAAAAAGTATTTTAATTTAAGTACTAAGTAAGTATTATACTATTTTATTAAAACTATATTCTTATATTTATAACTTAAAAAGAATTAACTTTCTTTAATAATAAGGTACTTAGAGAGAGGCAGTAAACCCCATGCGGCATAGCTCCTCCTCGTCTGCATCTGTAGTACTTTCGAACCGGGTCTTTCCTGTGTTCCCGCTCTTCTCTCGTTGGTTCTTTTTCTTTTCCACTTTGTCTCTTCCCCCACCCCCGCGATAGATGTCGACTTTACACAACTTCTTCTCTCCACCATCATCGGACCCTTTCTGCCCAGTCATCCCATCCATCACAAGTATTCCTCTATTTCTTTTTCCAGCTGTGTACTCGCCTACCCATGCATGAATCCGCAGTGGGGTCCGCAAGCGGCTCGAGCTTCACCAAGTCAAGTGTCCACACCAAACATTGACCGACCTTGAAAAACAAACGTTGAAGCTTTTCATACTTTCTTCCCATCCTCTCCAATTCCCAATTCCCCACGATCCCATGACTAGAGCTGCGACCGCATCCTCGTAGTCCGCGAGCCCAAACATCCAAACTTGAACCGAGGCAACCCTTCCTCAGAGTTCGGCTCTCTCTCTCTCTCTTCACCTCTTCTGCATCTTTCTTCATCGTTTCAATTGCATCTTTGCATGGCCCGGGGATGCTCACAAGCATAGACTTAACCTCCAATTTCTCTTAGTCCCCAGCATCCGTCGTGGTTGTTTACCCCAAATCCTTCCACCACTCAATAGCATCACCACGACATCATCATAGACACCACCTCTGATCAGCATCCCCAAAAACATCCACCGCCATGTCCGACACACCCTCGTCCACAGAGGACCGCCTGCGCAGTGCCGTAATCGCGAATCACCTCCCCTCGGGATACGGCACAAGCTTCGACGGCACACGAAACCTCTCCAACGGTGACCTCGCTCACATAAACTCCAATTCCGCCCCGAACCTCCCCGCCACCGAAAATGACGACGGCGACAACGTCGAGGAGGCATCCTCCCTCCTTCTCCCCGGCGGAGACATGCATCGCGACCTCTTCAAGATTTCGGCTAGGGAACAAACCTTGAAGCGCGCCCAGACTTTCTCCCACCCGCGCCGCACCGAGTCCGGCCACGAGTCCGACCTGCCCGCCGCCGAGATGCTTCTGCCCCAGGGCTTCCGCCGCCAATTTGTCATGCAAAAACACAACTATACTGCCGCCACACTCCCCATTACCCGCAACTTTGTAGAGTTCCTCGACTTCTACGGCTCCTTTGCCGGTGAAGATCTTGCCGATTCAGACGAGGAGGCCATTGTCTCGGACGACGAGGATGAAGAGGAGGCGCAAGACAGACCCCGCGGTGCACCTACCGAGACCCGTCCGCTGCTGGGAAGACGCCGGTCCTCGCGCTTCGCCAAGAAGGCCGGCGATGCCAGCACCACAAAGACCTTCTTCACAACCCTCAAGGCCTTCATTGGCACGGGCATTATGTTCTTGCCCAAGGCCTTCAAGAACGGCGGCATCCTCTTTTCCTCTCTGACCACGCTCGTCGTGGCCGCAATCTCCATGGTGGCCTTCCACCTGCTCCTGCAGTGCCGCACCCGCTACGGCGGTGGTTACGGTGACCTGGGCAAGGAGATCTCGGGCCCGCGCATGCGCTCCCTCATCTTGGCGTCTATCACTCTGTCCCAGATTGGCTTCGTTTGCACGGGTCTCGTGTTTGTGGCCGACAACTGGTTCTCCTTCTTGAAGGCAGTAACGGGCGGCGCGAATCCCCTCGACTCAACCGCCCTCATTGCTCTGCAGGCCATTGTCATTGTGCCCCTCGCCTTCATTCGCAACATTTCCAAGCTCGGTCCAGCTGCCCTCCTCGCCGACGTCTTCATCATTATCGGCGTAGGATACATCTGGTGGTACGATATCTCGGCCCTCGCCACACGCGGCATGGACCCCTCCGTCAAGCTCTTCAACCCGAGCTCCTACACCCTCACTATCGGTGCCTCCATCTTCACGTTCGAGGGCATCGGCCTCATCATTCCCATCCAGGCCAGCATGAAGAAGCCGGAGCACTTTGAGCCCCTGTTGGCGGGCGTCATGCTCCTCATCACCTGCGTCTTCACCTCGGTCGGCGCCCTCTGCTACGCGACGTTTGGAGACCGCACAAAGATTGAAATCATCGACAACTACCCGCAAGACAGCCGCCTCGTCAACGCCGTGCAGTTCATGTACGCCCTCGCTGTCCTCGTCGGCAACCCCGTCCAGCTCTTCCCCGCCATGCGTATCATCGAGACCAAGATCTTTGGCTACCGCTCAGGCAAGAAGGATCTCCTGACAAAGTGGAAGAAGAACGCCTTCCGCACCTCCCTCGTCGCCCTCTGCATCGCCATCTCCATTGCCGGCTCCGCCAATCTCGACCGCTTTGTCGCCCTCATTGGATCATTTGCGTGCGTGCCTCTCGTCTACATTTACCCGCCTTACCTGCATCTCAAGGGCATCGCCGAGACGAGAAACCAAAAGATTTGCGATTACGCCCTCATGGCCCTTGGCCTTGTCGGCATGGTGTACACCACCGCTATCACCGTGGCCACCAGCTTCCTGTAGAAAGCGTAGAGCCCGAGAGCTCAGAGTCACAAGATTTGTAAAGACTTGAAAGACTTGAGAAGCGACTTGTTAGAGTAAAAAAAGCAGACAATGCCGGAGCGTTTGAGCTTGTATATGTGTATGTTTACGACCGGAAAACAAAATTAATACAGCGTAGAATTCATGTTCATTCATCTTTTTCGTCTACCTTATGCAATGTGTGATGGATCTAATGCCTCTCAACGCCGATAATCAATCCTCCCGCCACCGAATAGACCAATCCCCCTTTGCAAAGCTAGGCTCAACAACCTTGCCCTGTCTGACAGCCTCACACTTCTTCCTCTCCTCGCCATCCCCAACCAGAAACCCAAACACAACCCCCCTCCTAGCAGCACACCTCACCATCTCCCTCTCGTGAGCCTTCCTCTGCCCCTCAGCCCTCTTCTCCCTCATCTCCTCCGTCTCCTCAACCCTCTCCGCCCGCCCCTTCTCCCCGCCCACGCTCCCATTCACCTGGCTCTGCGTCTGCGGAGGCCTCACCCTCGTCCCGCTCCGCACAGAGAGGCTCGCCTGCACGCTTGGATCCAGCTCTGTGGATCTGGTGCGGTCTACGCCTAGCATCTCGTCGATTATGTCCTCGCCTGCGTCTTCGTCGTAGGAGCGGCGTTCGCGGCGGAGGGAGATGCCCTCGTCTTCGTTGTCAGAGGAGGAGAATTTGGTAGTGATGACGCGCGAGGCGCGGTTTTTGCCCCGGCCGTAGATTTGGTCGGGGCCTTTGCGCTCGCCGAAGAAGGTTTCTTCGACGACGTCGCAGGGGACGAGGATTCGGGTGTCGCCCTTTGTTTTCTTGGGTTTTGTTTTCGCCTCGGCTTGGATTTCTTCCTCGCCTTGGAGGAACCGGACGAATACTTGTTCGATTTCCTTGTCTAGACGGCTTGGTTTCTTTGCGCGGCAGCGGGAGGAGCAGTATTTCGCCTCGACGGGGGGTTTTTGGGTCTCGGAGGCTTTGTCCTTGTTGGAGTTTGACTTGGAGGATGTGTTTGTGGCTGCCGTCTTGCGGCTGGAGATGACGCGGCCGCAGGTGCGGCAGTAGGGCGTTTGGTCGCCGTTGGGGAGGAGGTAGAAGGGTGCTGGCGTGGCTTGGGATTTGCCTGGTCGGGACCAGGAGTCCATCCAGCTCATTGTTGTGGTGTGGAGGGGTGTTTGTTGCGGGAGTTGATGACTGTGGTTGAGGGGCCGGAGGATGGGAGTCGTGGAGATGATGGGAGCTCCGTGGGTGAGTCGAAGGCCGATGTCGAGCTGTCGTGGTCGAAGTAGCATCTAGAGGAGAATCTTGAGGACAGCGATGGTGTTTTGGAGCAAATGGACAAAGGGAAGGGAGCGAGTTTGGGGCTCGGAGGGTGTTGACCAGTGAGCTACGTCATCGATGTCATTCCCCCATTGACCAATCATCGTCTCTCATTTAAGCGTCAGTCACGAAGCCACAACATGAGACCTCAGCTTCGTCATAAGCAGACAGATTAAATGGAAGCTTGGGAATAGTGTTGAAATGTAAGATAGTTTCCAATTCTCTGGAGTGATTTGAATGGAGAAAAGTCGCATTAACCTCAATACATATAGCTCTTATTGTTGCATGCTGCTTACAAGCTGCTAACATAAATGATAAGTGCTCAAGTTATAAGAAGAAGATTCCTCATAGCGTCGCCTTCATGGATCCATTTGCCCCATATCGTTGACCATGGTGCCGTTCTGGATTGAGGCAATGTAGCTCTCATGTCTCTAGAGGAAGCATGCATGTGGATGCCCTCATCTATGAATGCGTAAGCCACATAGCATCTATGCCTGGGTATTTGTGTTGAGGTAAAACTCGACAGATAATCATCATCCTCGTAGCTTCCCATCATTTCTCAAATGAAACAATCATTCTATAGTGCTAGGTGTATTTTGTTCTTTCCTAAAGTACAATCACAAGCTCCGTAGATATGCCGGTGGGAAGCTCAACCGCCCCTTCCTGCTCTATCATGAGGCCCTCCTTCCTCTTGTGCACCACCTCACCCCCTTCCTTAGACGAAATTTCATCGCGCTTCATAGCCGTCCCTTCCCTCACTTTGTCCGTTCTGCTCCTTCCGTCGGGTCTTTCAGACGGTCGTTCATCACGTGAGGGCGGTTGAACGACCCTTTGAGATCTTCCGGCCCTCCCTCCTCCCCAATATAAAAGGCCAGCCTTTCTCCCCGACTTCACCCATCCTTCCTTTCTTCTTTCCTCTTCACCCCGACTCAGGTCCTTGACCTTGAGCTCAAAGTGGTTCCCCTCTCACTACCCCGAACAGCTTCTGGAGCTGCCATCGGGGGAGTTCTTTCACTCTTTCCATTCCTTGTTCGAATCCTCCGTCCAATTCAACACGAAGCAGGCTGGTAAGTCTTCATCTGCATTCTACCTATTCGTCCGAGCAGTCGCTAACGCCATCGCAAGGTTACTCTTTGGACGGAAGGACTCGGGACCTTCAGCAGCGTCTCATGACTCCTTCCACTCATTCCGAGGTGTCTTCATGAACGCTTCAATGTCTTCTTGAACGCTTTGAGTCCGACACCAAGAGAATTGTATGTGGTTATTCCCTCGTCCCTTCCTTCGTCTGAGAAATTACTGATTGCCATCGCAAGTCTTGTCATTAGACGGAAGAAATTGGCACCTCCCCTTCACACCACTCAACACTCTTTGTGAAATAGTTTCTTTTCTTCACTTTCATTGTTCGAACACTTGTTCACCTCGAGAACACCAAGTCAGCCGTAAGTACCTCATCGTCCGTCCTTTATCATCCTCGTCTGAGCAATTGCTTACTCCATCGAAAGTCTTGATGTTGGACGGCAGAGCTCAACAACCCCGAGTTGCTTGCTTAATACATGCTTCATAACTTGGACCTGGCTCCAAACATTCATTGCCTGTCTACCAGAGGTACCGACAGCCAACAATAGCTTCATTCAGCGCTGGCGCTGTGGCATATTTTCGACAAATTTCATCAAGTCTGGTGGTCGCCATCACCATCCGCAGCCCTCAGGTCGTCACTTGTAGCTACCAGCTGTTGCAAAGACTCGTCGACTGGGTGACAGTCTGCTTAGCAAAGAGCAGCAGCATGCGCGGAACTGCAAAACGATTTGGTGTGTATGTCCTGCTTGTGTCACCCGAGATGGTATCAGACTGACTTTTTGTAAGTGTTTCACTACCAACCCAGCCAACTACACGATTTTCCGCAATGTGGCTGTCTAGGAGGTTATTTCTGCCTGCCCAGATTCGTCCACACTCACCACGTCACGATTGGTCTGCAGCCGATAAGGGGTCAAGGACAGAATGATCCGAGGCCTCCAAAAACGGCATTCTTTCTTCCTTTGCAGGCGGAGATACCAACACTACTTCTCCTCTTACCTATGGGCCCGCCACTGCCCACGGGGTCAGCGAGCACCATTGCTACCATGGAGATGGTTATGGTCCGGAGGGACGTGGCCCTATTTATACGATGGCTTGAGGGGGTTCGGTCGCGAATCCCCTCAAGATATTTCGGCCCAGATACGTCATCAAGAGAAAGCTCGAGATCATCATGAAGACGCAGTTCGAGGGTCTCCAGGAAAAGCGACATCGCTTCTTTTTGGGGCCAGAGAAGAACAGGGCCCGAGACCTTGTCGAATGGCTCAACGCCCTTTCCGACCGGCCTCTGGAGCCACCTCGACCGGCAATGCCCACACTCGCGCGGCTCGGCCTACCTAGTTCAAGGACAACTGGGTCAGGATATTTTGCTCAAAACGACTTAAGACTGTCGCACTTTCTACGAATATTTATTGTTTTTGCCTTCATCGCCTCGCCCATGTGCTCGATGACCACAATCTGTCTCTGCCAGGCGATTTCAATCACTGAGACGAAGAATCTCGAAACATGTTCAAAACTTCAGCCCGGAATGCAGGCACTAGCCTAATTCAAGGACAGCATGCACATGATGTGGTGGGAAACCCCTCACATGTGTTGCTGTGGATCCATCTTTTGCTCCAAGCATCATCATCACTATCCGCTCCACAGCCTACTTCAAATGATCTCCAAAGACAGGCTGGCCTTGGCTCAAGGATAGTTCCTCTTGTTCAAACAGAGGTGCTCGAAGAAGGGCAGCATGACTCAGGTATGTCAACTTCTCGCCGAAGGCCCTCTCTCTTCAAATGACAGTAAAAGCTGACGTTCTTCCCGCTTGCAGAAAGATCAACCGGCGCAATTTCACCTGTGATCGCCTCTTGCGCAGAACGCGGCTGGACCTTTGCGTGCAAGAAACGCCGCGGCTTTCCCGGCCCCGGGCGTGGATTGCATCTACATCAATCCTCGTACTGATGAGATCTCTCTTGGCTAAGTCTCGCGTGCATCATCATCAGACGGATGATTCCGAAGACGACTTCGATGGTCTCTTCAATGCCAAGGTCAAGAACATTTATATTTCTTGGGAGTCATTGAGAGGTCTTCGAAGGCCTCTTCAAGTGGGAATTCGCCTCTCACGTGAGAAAGCCGCAAAACCATTCATTGCTCTGCTACTCGAACACATCATGAAGGCCGAAGGAATGTAGCATGTTCGAATGGAGGATTAAGCATCGTGGAGGAGAATGAGCTGGACCTATGACCTGCACTGACAGAAACATCTGGGGATCACGCAGATTCACGATGGGGTTTCGACAGTAGCGAAGCACAAATGGTAGCAACGAATCAGGAGACTAGAAGTACAAACTGAGAGCAAGAATCGTATTTAAGGACTTCAAAGAATCATCATTGCAGACCCTCTGTACATATATGGGCAATGACTGGGTGACAACATGTATTCACGCATTGCAAAGGCTTTTGCGAGATGAGTGATTCGATGGTGTCAGAGAAGGGCAAGTTAAGTCAAAGCACCCACTTATGGGCCCCCCCCCCTTTTAGGCCCCCCCAAAATCCCTCCCAGCCCCCCGATTAAAACCCTACCCTCAATATACAAACTACCACAATAATTATAAAAATCGTCTAAATATATTTCTTTTTAACATAATTATTAATTAGTATATAATAGTCCTATATACTAAAAATAAGCTCTAACGAGCTCTTAATATTATTAAAAACGGTCTCTTTATTAAAAGGGCCTCGGTTGAGTTTAGAATTCCTAGGGTAATACTTTAAAATTATAAAAAAGGCTACTAAATAAGGATAAGGGTATTTATAAACCTTTAGAAGTTTTTTCTATAGTAAAAAGACTAACTAGCTTAATAAGTTCGAATTTAGTATACCCTAGGTATTATATTAACTTATTAATAAGTTAGAGAATTTATTAAGTAAGTTTTAATATTTTAGGGGGATACTAAACTACTTAAAAAGAAATAAATTAACGCTTTTATTAAAAGGAATTTATTAATAAGGGTTTAGAGAAGTTATTTAATAAATTCGCACCGTATTAATAGAGCTATTACTAATATAATTAAATTATAGTTTAGATTACTTAATATATTAAAAATTAGTAGTATTAAATAGGCTAATAAGTATAATATAAATAAAACTAATATAATAAAGGATAAAGGAGCTAATAAGCTAGTTTTAGGTATAGTAAAGGCTATAATAATATAAAAAAAAAAGCCTAGTTCGCATACCTAAATAATAATTATTAAATATATCTTTACTAATAGCAAATCTATTAACTTATTAGTTATTTATAAGGGAAAGTTAGTATAGTAGTAGTAGTTTTTACTTTAACTTAACCCTTACGATAGTTAGAAGTTTATAATAATAGATAATAGCTAGATAATTAACGAGACTACCCTATACTAATTAAAAAAAGTATTCTTATTATAGACTAAGACCCCCCCTATTAGTAAGCTTAGTAAACTAAACTAGCCTCGACTATTAATATTAAATAAGTATAAAAGTTATATAATAATAAAATTTATATAAGAGTATTATAAAAATAACGTTTACTTATTATTCTTACTACTATATACCTCCTATATCCTCTAGCTATTAAATATAGCTATTTTTAATTTTATTAAATCCTATTATAAAAAGGAGCTTAGTAAAGAGGATATAATAAATAATTTTATTATTATTAAAAAGTAGTACTTCTTAAGCTATTACTAGCTCGCTCGTTTAGCTAATTTAACGTTATTAAATATATAAAGTAAATAAAAAGTAACTAGACTATAACTACTTAATATAACTAAGCTATTTCTTAACTTAATAGTCCTATTTATATAAGTTATATTATTTAAAAGGGGTATAAAAGCTAAGTAAACGACTAGTACTACTAGTAAACTACTTAACTAGGTATTAGTAACCTCTATTATTAACTAATTAACTCTTAAGAAGGTTAGCGAGCTTAGTAACTACTTAAAACTATTTATAAAGCTTAGTTTAAATAATACTACTTAATAACTACTATTTAAAAAAATAAAAAAAATATTTAGTAAATAGGCCTATTACTTAGTTATATTTTAATACTAAATTTAACTTCTAGAGGTAAGGGTTAAGTATATAAGGCCTAAAAAAAAGAAGAGTATATTAATAAACTTAAATACTAAGTTTATAAGTATTTAAAATATATAAAAGGCTTAGGAGGACTTTAATAACTATTTAGTTAGTCCTAATCGACTTATAGGGGTCGAATTACTTAGGGAGAATAATAATTATATTATTATAGTAGTAGAAGATAGTTAATTAATTAAGTATAATTAGTGGCGATATTTTGATACTATGTTTGTTAGGGGGCCCAAAAGGGGGGGGGGCCCATAAGTGGGTGCTTTGACTTACATGGTTGATCATTGAAGCTTTTGTTATTTTACAGTCGCAACTTGGTATCTTGGCTAGCAGGGTACTATATATGTACAGCGATGCGTGTGTGAAGACATGGTATAAAGTACAAGAAAAAACCATTCCCTTCCGGAGGCAAACGAGCTCAACTCTTGAAGTGGCCTAGCACATTTACTGTCCAAAGGTGAACTCGGGGATATCAATGGTGGTGACGGTCCAGGTCTTGCCGCCGTCGCTAGTGGACATGTCGTCGGTGACGCCGTTGCCCTTGCCCATGGTGTTGATGTAGTTGGCGTCGGCCTTGTCGAGGATGATCTTGGTGTTGATCCAGGCTGTTGGAGGTCATTGTCAGCACACTGATTCGGTGTTTGGGAGAAATGGAAATTATAGTGGATGTGAACTTACAGTGAGCACCGACGGTGCCGCAGTCCTCGGCGGCGCACTCAACGGCGCTGCCCCAGCCCTGGGCCTCACCGTCCTTGGTGGACAGGGTGGCGACGACCTTGTCGTTGATGGAGACGGTCTGGGTGTAGTTCTGGGAAGCATCATCGAACTTGTCTGTAGGTTGATTTTTCGTCAGCAACAAGCCACAACCTTATCAACCTCAAGAGAGCAGCTTACAGTGCATGGTGATCTTGTCGCCCTCAGAGGCGTCGGTGCCCTCAGTCTGAACAGGCATCTGGGAGTTGGCACCGGTGCTGAGAAGGGTGTAGGCGAAGATGGACCACTTGTCGGTGCCGGTGTTGTCGTAGTTGGAGTTGTCGGCGATGGACTGGATCAGGTCGCCGTTGGAGGTGCCCATGCCAACCCAGAGGGAGGCGCTGCCTTTGTTGTTGGAAGGGGCGGCGGGGAGGACGAGGGTGGAGGTGGCTTCGCGGATGAAGGAGTCGGAGGCGACGGGACCGGTGCTGAAGGCCGGGCCCATGGCGGCCTGGACGCCGGCGACGGCCGTGACGGCCAGGGCGGAGAGCATCTGGGTGGTGGAAGGCATCTTGGCGGTGATAGTGGATGAAAGTTAGAAGTGAATGTTGGTAGTTGGTGAAGTGAAAAGAATGACTGTTTGTGAATTGAAATGGGCTGCGAACGGCTGATCGAATGCCGAGAGAGGCTAATCATCTTTCTTTATATACAAGCTTCAGTGATGATGTACCCACGCTGCCTTATTGGTGGAATCATCCAAACTAACAGTTGCCATAACGGTTCATATAATCTCGAAATGGGTTTTCTCGCCTCTGGATCCAGCAATGTTTCAACGATACAGCTTTTTAGTGGGTTTGATACTACGAATGGGCTGGACAGACGCGGGACACGCAGGGTTACAGGCATACGGAGTATTGCAGACTACAGTAGGACATGTTGGCTCGCTTTCGCTCCTCTTTGAGAGATCACTAAACCCGTGGGCCAGGAGTCGAGTGTGTATTTCCCTTTTTGGCGAGATCTACATGTACGGTTGATGGACCCGGAGGACGTTGCCGGCGCCTGGTGTAACAACTCTGGGCCCTTTTGTTTTTAGATCAGGGGTTCCCTGTGGACGGCTTCGACGGAGTAGCCCAGATTGCCTCCACAATACAGTATCCGTATGCACCTTACGAGACGGAGACCAATTACTATGAGATGACATGACACTGGGTCTCTGGAATGATTGAGTCGAAGTCGGTGCGGGTTACCAATCGATGGTCGTCTAAATTGAAGCTGTCTCGTGTCTACCCTATAGAAGCGGCGTTTAAGTATCTGTTTTGGTCCGCTATACGCTTATTTTGACTTTCTTGGCTGGCCATCAACGGACGTGACACAGCAGATTTACTGCTGTGTGATGCAAAAACTTTGCATTCCTCTACGGATGATACTGCTCGGAAACAGGCACGCGCTGGCCATGTTGGGGGCCGTGTTGCCGTGTAAGAGGCCAACAGTAACCTAACGGCAATTAAGGTGACGCGCGAGTTTAATCAACTTGCCGCGGAGACTAACAGAAATAGGCGCCATCTGTGCCTATCAGACTATCAGTACGGCGAAATGTTGCCCCCTTTGTCTCCACTGGAACCACCACGCACACAACACACAAAGCCCCTACTCCATGTTCGGTGTCAAGCGAAATTGATTCGAGCTGACAAAGTTCCAAAGTGGATGGGCGATGATGACACAGGACGAACTGGCAGCACATCAGGAGTCGTCCGAAACGACAGAACCAGTCAACGAGGGGGCAATACGAGAATGCCTACTCCGTTTGCGACCCAGTCTCCTCAGTAGTGTTTCTCTATTCGCGAGGCATGGGTACGCAGTGATAATGTACACAGTTCTCGGTACTCGGAATGGGGAGCTTGCATGGTTGTCTCCCGGAGGAAATCCCCACGATTCACGGAGACTGGGCGTTGGCCAAGCGGCCAAGGGCGATCTACGCTACTTTCCCCTGGACTCCCTCCTTGAGGGTTCTCGCGTTTTCCTTGCCTCATTCGGATGACGGCTAGCATTTCCTGCACCCTTTCAGCCTCAGAGTCGCATCTCGAAAACAGGTCCTTGGCTCATTCTTACGACAAACGGTTCGATGGACAAGCTGTGAGATTGTTAAACTCAATTGCTGACAATCGTCAAAGACCGAGCTCCAGGTGCAGTGTTTTGAGTTAAGGTAAGTCCGCTAACTACGATTACCCGAAACTCTGATGCGCACCGGCTGACGCCAACAGCTAGGGAAAAGCATCATTTCTGTTCGGCTTCCGGAAGTGTGGGGGACCCAATTAATTGGTGGATTTATACAATCACCAAGTAAAGCCTGTGGGAAACTTTGTTTTATTCTTGCTCAGAATATGCCCTTACATGTCTTCGCCGCGAGTAATACTCAATCGTCAACCCATGGCGATGCCTTTGTCAATCTGACCTGGCCTTCTCAACGTTTGAAGACAATGGAGCAATCCTCGCTCATTGAGCACGGATGCTGGCCGGTCCACCGAGGCCACTGAGCAAGTTCTCCTTGCGCTGCTTGAGAAGGTAGTAGTACTGTCCCAAGTCAATCTGGTTGTTTGGTGCAGCAGCATCGCCCTTGTATGTGCCCTTTCCATGGCCATCAAAGTGAACCTTCCAGGCTGTCCGGATTGTTAGCATTGCTCTTTGAGAAACAAACGATTACATGCGACTTCAAGAGTGCACTTACTGCTGGCATCAAAGCCAAGGTACGACCAACTGTCGTTCAGGTACGCCTTTTCGCTGCCGACCTGGATGGTCTTGACGATGCCCATCTGGCCCGGTGCCGGGCGCAGCTGCTTGAGATCAGCCGCGAGCTTGACGAGTCCCACCACGAAAGTCGTGGCAATGTCCTTGGCCAAGCACTCGTGTTGGCCGTAGCTGAAGGCAGAAACCTCCTCGGCCTTGCGGTTCGCGTCGAACTTGTCGGGGTTGGCGATCTCCCCTGGGTTTCGCCCAGCGCCGCCCTAGGAAAGAAGATCATTGTCAGCACATGATCAGATAACGGGCGGAGAGAGTAGACTCACCAGAAGCATCACGACTGCAGTGCCCGGCTGGACTGGCTTGCCGTCGATCTCGGCCGGTGCCGTCGCAACACGCACGTTACGCTGCCCGCTGGTGAGACGCTGTGCCTCGCGGACGTAGGCGTGGAGTCCTGCGTCGTCCTTGTTCTGTGCTAGGTTCTGTACCTCTGCCCAGATGGAGGCATTCTCTTGGCGCAAGAAGAACGACAACACTTCGTAGAACTGGAGCAAAGGTTAGTCCATGATATCTTCGCCGTGGTCAAAGAGGGGCAAAGCTTACCGTTGTAACAGGAACACCGATACCGCCGAAAGCAGTCAGCCACATGTTGTCGACGACTTGATCGACCGAGTTTCCTTGCGCCAAGAGCTCCTCGACAAACTTGTAGCCGCACGACCGCAGCGAATCTTTCTTGAAGTTGGCCCTGCGACCGACCGCGCTGGAGATGGCGTTGGCGATTCCAAAGCCGAGGCCACGACCGGCATGGACCTCCTTGACGGGGCCAGCCGTCGACTCGATAATAGCGTTAACGCTCTCAATCGCGCGGCGGCGACGGTTCCATGACTGAGCTGGGTCGTTGTCATTGACTCCCCAGATACGGACATTGAGCAAGTGGTTGTAGAGCTCAGCATGGCCAAGGGTACCACCAGGGTTCTCGTCAGTACGCAGATCAAAGTAGAAGAGGTCAGCAAGAAGCTGAGCGTTCAAGGGGATGGCAACATCGCGGATGATGTCCATCTGGTGCAGGCCCTCCTTCATCTTGAACGTCTCCTTCTTGACGAGCTCTGCGCCCACGCGGTCGATGAACTCGTGGATCGCGTTGTGCAGAGTCGGAATCTTGCTGAGCGCCTTCTTGATGTTGATGCGGTGTTGGTAGTTCTTCTGCTCGTCACCCGCGAGCATGAACCAGCTGATGTCCCGCTTGGAATTCGTGAACATGGCCTCGAGAGGCCGGAGCCACGGCAAGACGAATTGCTTAGGGTTGCTCAAGACATACTTGATGGCCCCGCTTGATTGGGTGATGATGGCCTTGCGTGGAGGTGTTGGGTCTTCCAGGGTGTAGAGGTGGAAGGTGCCAATCTCCCTTGCAATGGTCTCGTTCATCTTCTTGGTGTACATGGGCTGCATGACGGCTACCGAGTTGTAGGGGAACCAGTTGGGCAGTCCTCGTTGGATGAGCTTGTACAGCATCGATCCACCGAGGGTCTTGTAGTCCTGCTGGACCTCGTTGAAACCCCATGCTGTCAGGTTGCTAACGGTGTAGTCAATGGTGTTGAAGCGGTCTGAGCGGACAAGAGTCACGGCGTCAGAGAGGACAGCTCGGCCGACAGAGTATGTCGGGCAGATACCGCTGCCAGTGTTGCGTACCGGCTTGATGTCCTCAATCATGAGCCCTGTGATGCGTTAAATATGTCTCAAGAATGAACTTCTGTCAGAATGAGCTTACCAGGGTAAAGCTCGACCATGTCAGGGTCAGTGTAGAGCTTCTCAAGGAGGCTGGCAATATCGGGGTTGGAGTTGATGTCGGTGAACTTGTCATACTTCTTCAAGCCAAAGAACTCTCGGAACTCGTTCAGCGACGCGACCTGCCACCTGCGCGCCTGGTTGATGCCCAGAACCTCGATGATCTTGAGGGCCTTGGGCACCATGCGAGCACCGAAGCATCCAGCCGGGTCATTCATGGCCTCCTTGAGGATACGAGCCAGATCCTCGTCCTTGAAGGTGCCGTCTTCTTGTCTCTTCAGGTCGTCAAAGGTGCGAACACTTGGGTCAATGGGGATTGACTGCTCGTAATCAACGAAGGCCTTGCCAAGCTCCTCGATGCTGATATTCTGGAGGTCCGCAGGCTGCTTGCCCTTGAAGATCTTGCCAAAGAACCCGTCGATCCACTTCTCATCCTTCTTGGAGATGCAGGAGTGGAAGCGATACAGCAGGTTGAACTCGACACTGACTTGGTTGCCAACGCCGCGGGGCACGCCATCGCTGTCGAATTGCTTGTTAATCTCAACGCGCGGGTCGAGGGTCCAGTCGCTCTTGGAGTGGTGCGTGTTGGTGATGGCTCTCAAGTAGTCGTGCAACGAGATGTTGATGTAGAGACCACCCACAATGAGACGTGCCACGTTGAAGAGGTCATGGTCTTGCTTGGCAACAGCCTTGGCCTTCTCAATGTCGGTGGCGTTGGGTTTGGTTTGCAGTGTGAAGCGCCCGTTCTCATTGATCTTGAGCAGGATATCGGCAACGTAGTTGTGGAAACGAGAGTACATGACCAGCATGACGTTGACTCCCGCGGGCTGCCCAAGGAGACGCTTCTCGTGGAATGTGTCAGGCTTGAGTTTTCCTTCCTTCATCGTTCTGATCTCAAGCTGGTCCTTGAGAGATGAGCCGTACAAGGGTGCCAAGTCGAGGTAAGATGATGTGTCGCTCTTGTTCATGTCGGTCCGGTTGGTTCTGAAGATGTCGTGAATAATGATAGAGGCGTGGTAGAACAGCATCGAAGAGATACCGGCCGGGTTCTCCTTGAAAGACCCCTCGTCACGAGCCATCAACAGGTCAAACAGGAGACCCGGGTCAGGCTTGACGCCGTGAAGTCTCTTGGACGTCCTGACCGACTTGGCGTAAGGCGTTCCAGCCTTGCCCAAATTTGGCTCGAGGATGTTGTTGAAACTGCCATCGGGAGAGCGGTAGTGGTGCAAGCCGTCAGGCGCCTGCGGTACTTGTTCGCGAAGACGGATATTGGTACCAGGAGCAGTGAACTCGATCGAGTCTGTTGCTTGAGGCTCCTTTGTCTGTGGCTGTCCGTTGCTGTCGAGGACTACGCCTTGTTCATTGAGAGCGTCGTACTTGATGTCACCACCGACATAGCTCAGTGGGGGATGCTGAAGATTTCCCCATAATGTGTCAATGAGCTTGTTGGTGAGCATTGTCCTGGCCTTGGAGGTAGCAGGCAGAGATGTAAGAATGCCAATGAGGATCTCGGTTGTTCTGCTTGACGTTAGAATTGGGCCATATCAAGCTCATTGGTGGTCGTTCCTACCCTTTCTTGTCATCAAGAGGCTCGCCCTTCGAGAGGAGCTCTTTGATGAGGCCGACAAGCTCCGCCGGGGAGGTTTGACCGCGTACGGAGACATAGTCCTTCAGGATATCGGCTGCAATCTTCGCCGGGTCATTGAAGAAGTTGGCCGAGTCTTGGCGCGCATCTCCATAAGACTCTCCGGCCTGGAATTTCTGAGTAAAGTTGGTAGCCATGATTCACCCGCTGCCTTAGAGTATGAGGGTGATAGATCAGGGGAAGCAGATGAGAAGTGAGGTTCGTGACTCCATGGCCCATACCAAGAGGCTCTGCTATGGTACTCATATACCAATCTCAACACTCAATCAAATGGCACCCATATCTGCTGACCGCTTGGCCAAGAGATACAAAATACCCCCTCACCTCGAGATTTCCAAGATCCCCTCACTTCATGATGGAGACTTGAGTGGCGTCCAGTCAAGCGGATGTTCACTGCGGATCTGCATGAGCACGAAGGGTATGCCGGCGCACCGAGGCATTTCCGTTCGACCTCGAATACAAGGTGGAATGTGAAACCGTACTGAATAAACCCTCCCAATGCGGTAGAATGACTGAGACACATCGTCGACATGTCTGGAGCCAAAATGCCAGCATTGCCTGTCGTGCCTGTTTCCTATGCCAGCCGGAGACATGCAGATTGTGGCGCCCTGAAGTGAGGGGAGGATGTTATCAGGGAGCCAGTCATGATTGAGGTTCACGTCGCAAACCGTGAGTTTGGTAGACTCGTTGTGCTTGGAGGAGGTTGAGATGGTGGAGGTTGAGAACTGAGTAGGAGCGTCGCTTCTTGCCATGGGCTGTCACTCGTGAGACATATCTAGCGCTGTGTTATGTCGGTCAGCAGGCGGGGGGGAATTCCGAAGGTGAGGGGAAAGGGAGCATTCCGCAGCCGCACAAGAAAAGCAAAGACATCGGCCGGGTGTGATGTTTGATGCCCGAAGTAGCACGCTGGTGCAAACGGCTCCAAACGTCCTTCGGACGGGCCGCACCGCCTGCAGGATTTCGGACATGATGAGTATTCTAACCTCATTCATTGGAAGACGGAGATCGCCGACAGGGTACATGACATGCCGATCGCCTGTTGCTGGCATGTCGTACAGGACAGTACGAGGCAAGACATTTCATGTGAGTTGAGGGCATGTCTCTACGATTGGTCTGAGACATACTATCTGATATGCTTTCCCCGCAAAGCAGAGCTTTTTGAGCTTTCACCGCAGATGAATTCAGATTCATTTACTACAACGCTACTGGTCAATGTTCGCTAACACGGCAGATCATTCTTGGCCTTACCGCAGGAGCAAATTAGGGCAAAGGTGGCTTGGCTTCATGTCTGGGTTATCCTGGCCTGATACGAACAAATCTGGCCCTCACCGCAACATAGCGTTCACCGGTGGCATCTCATCGCATATCAGTCTCAGCCATCATGAGAAATATCTCCGTATTGGGCGGCTCGCTGAGGTCTCAGGGGGCACGACAGGTCGAAAGTGGACAGACATTCCACCCCGGATGCTAGTTATCCGTCCGCCCGTTGCGTGACACCATCAGCTCATGGGTGAATCACTACATGCCACTGGTGACTGGTTGACTTCCCTTGCTGGTCGATGCTGGACTAATTTGCGAATCAGAAAGAATCGTTACAACCGCTCTACTCTTTAACTAGGGAGCATTGTCCCTAGCGGACTGTTAGCCTTAATTAAGGCAATTCCTGATTTCTATTCCCACGGTGAAATGGTCTGTACGGCAAATGGTATGGGGATGAATAAGAAATCAGTCTGTATTGAAAGCACGAGTATAGATAACCGATCTGCAAAAGGTTGACTATCGGTGGCTTCGTGCTACTACCGGTATTAGTCCGAGTGTCTCGGTGCCGCATCGAAGCCACGAACAAGTCTTTTTGAACTGAATGAGCAGATGCCGTGTCCCATGTCGTGAGACGTGGTGACGTACTCTCCCCTCCCTATGAAAGCTAGATGAACATGATCGCCGCCCCTCGGCCGCCTTGAGACAATATTCTCTAGTACTGTACCTAGCGAGAAATGCCGCGCTTTAGGCTTGATTGGCAACCTGAAGGCTGCGCTGCGATGAATACCAGGGAGTTGCTGAACGTGCAGATGGTCGAACATGTCCTCAGGTGTCGATATGTAAAGACATATATCGAGGCCTTTGGCACTTGCCAGTGGTACGGATGAAGCCCAGTTTAGCTTTTCTGGCTTGCAATCAACCCTATTCTCGCATACAAGTCCAATTCTATTGAGTATTCACCACATCAATTATACTCAGTTGCCTCCTTCCTTTCGCAGAGTCGTTATGGCCGACTTTTCTACCCTCAATGGCAATGCCAATCACGAGTCAGAAAAGAAGAGAACTCCCAGAAAGCTAGTTCTGTGCTTTGACGGCACCGGCAACACCTTCACCGGTTCCAACTCCGACACAAATGTGGTCAAGATTCTGAGTAAACTCGATCGAAACGATCCTGATCAGTACCATTACTACCAGAGTAAGTTGGTAGCAGCACGCTGTCAACTGTTTCACCGCTGACAGATGTACTCGCCTAGCTGGCATCGGCACATACGACATCAATGATGAGTCTGTTAACAAGGGTGTATTTGGCGAATTCAAATCTTCCATCTCGCAGACCATCGACCAAGGAATCGGAACGACTTTCGATGCTCACGTTATGGCTGGTTACCGGTTCCTGATGCGTTACTATGATTCTGTACGTCTAAGTCCTTACCTACCTGGCATGGCGAGGAACTTGACGACTAACAAATGTGCGTTAAAGGGTGACAAGATCTACATGTTTGGATTTAGCCGTGGCGCCTTCACTGCCAAGTTCCTTGCTCGCATGGTTCATACAGTTGGGCTACTTTGCAAGGGAAACGAGGAGATGGTCCCCTTCGCGTACCGTCTCTACCAGCGCTACTTGGCTGGGGAGGTCGAAGACTTCATTGTGTCCCACCCCAAGAAGTCCAAGAAGGAGAAGAAGCACAAGAAGAACAAAAAAGCCCCCGCCAATGGAGATGTACCGACACCGCCACCTGAGCTAGAAGACGAAGAGCCGTTGCATGAGGGTCATCGCGATGATGAGGACCCGGCAACCCACGGGGCGAAGTACGCAGTCGCTAGGGACGAGATTGCCGCCTTCAGCGACACATTCTGCCGCAAGGAGAAGGCGATGCACTGTGGGAAGATGGAGGAGTCCAACATCAAGGTCTTCTTCCTCGGCATCTGGGACTGCGTCAACTCCGTCGCTGTCTTGGAGCGAACTGCACCGGTACCCGTGCCTGTTGTTGGCACTGCTCACCATGTGCGCCATGCTGTAGCAGTCGACGAGCGACGCGTCAAGTTCAAGGCAGCTCTCCTGGCCCAAGACATGAAGGAGTCAGACCACAACCATGAAGACATCAAGGAGGTCTGGTTCCCGGGCTGCCACGGTGACGTTGGTGGTGGGTGGCCTGCGTCTGCTGAAAGCAAGCTCGACAATGGCATCGAGATGACCTTCTGGGAGCGCGTCAAGAACTTTTGGACGACACGGAAGGAGAAGGCAGCCAGCAAGGCTTTGGGTTGCGACCGGCTCCAATTGAGTGATGTTCCGCTTGCTTGGATGATCCGCGAGGTGAAGCTTGTCGGCCAAAGAGAGGAAGTTGCGGCACTGAAATGGCGCGAGAACCTCGAAGTTTTTGAGAAGCGATTTGCAAAGAAGAAGGATAAGGCAACGATGGGTGTCATCCACGATTCATTGGCGTATGGCCGAGGTACAAGCTTCTTCCGCGTGCTCCTGTGGAAGCTCATGGGTAAGATCAAGTTTCATCTCCGGCCTCTATACAACAATACTGATTTGATCCAACAGAATGGCTGCCTTTCATCACTCGGTGGGAGCTTGAGGACAGTGGATGGGAAAATGTTCGTTTCCCGCTCAACAAAGGCAGCACGCGAGACATTCCCAAAGACGCTGTTCTCCACGAGTCTGTTCTCTGGCGATTGAAGAACGACTCAAAGTACTGCCCGCAGAACAACCACGGTGGTCGGCAGCTCCCCTGCTTGAAACACAAACACAACATTGCGGAATGCCATCCTGTGGAAGAGCACATCCATGATGAAAATTGTGACCATCAGATCTACAAAATCACTAGGTCTGCCTCTGATCTTGCTACTCGGACCTAGGGAGGAGACAGTGGATACTAGAGCATGCGGTCGCGCAACCTTGCAAATGAGTCTGAGAAGTGGAAAATGGGGTGACGGGAAGCTTGGAACAGGACTGTGTAAATTCATCTCAGTGCAAAGCAAATTGGTAATTGTTGATGATTGATGGGGCCGCCCGCTATCAGACTGTCCTCAAACTTGTTGTTACTCAAAGACTAACGCACACTTATGGGCCAGCCCCAATGATCGATCATCTCGGTAGCATGTCTAATCTGCCAGGCTTGTAGTTACTAGCTTTACGTATCAGAGCCTCCGTCCAATGGCTTGATCCGGCGATCGGTCTCGCTTCCCTCTTATCTCAAGAATTCCTCCAAGACATCATTTGCAACGAAAAGCACCTTGGATGTTGGGGTTTACCCCGATGCTCATGCGACCAATTGCACATCACGGATGACAGCGGCGGAGCTGCGCCAATGTGGTTTGCTGACAATCGGCACCATGTCGTCCTTGGCCGACAGCCAGAATGTCACTCTGCGTGGAAATAAAGACCATTACCTCCGTTCACAGCCAGGGATTCGGACCCGACCATGTGGAGAGGTTGGGGCCGCTCTCGGCACTAAAAGACGCTATTCTCCAAAGCCGGATTCTCCAAGTTTTGATAAGGAATGGCCGGCGTCTTATCGACGTCGGGTTATCATCTTGATGTTCTTGATAGTCAGAAGGTTGGTGACACACAGAAATGATGCGGTTGAATCCTTTGGAAGAGTTTGTGTGATGCTACTCACATATAAGACAGTTACTCAGGTCGCGATGTTGCCCAGTAGAAAGGCAAGTGCCGGCGTTACTGCACCGGGATTTACCAGCAACAGTCACCAGCTAGCAGCTGTGCTTCTCATAGAATGCGGTCCTTCGCTTTTATCCTGGCTTCTTTCCGCCTAGCCAGCGCCAACTACGTCAACCAGGGCCAAGTGTTGAGTTTCAATGGCATCTCATACTATGCCGGCGGGATTGCTGTGGGCCAAATAGAAACTACAAACGTCTCGAGTCTCTCGCTTGCAGCTGCACAAATTCCCGGTCAGGACCTGTTCCCACTTACTATTATCGACACTTCGAGCAACGTCCCTTCAGGGGATGAGCTTCTGAATCTTACTACCGCTTACGATAGCTCGGATGACGTCTTTCAATCTGCCTTTCTACATGCGATCTATCTCCGCCCAAGCACAACCAATGCTCCCGCTAGGTCCAACAGTACTATGTCTCTTGACTCCCAACTATCACGTCAAGGCACCTCTTTGGTTCTATCATCCAAGGAGATCCATGGCCTTAAAAGTAGCGTCGTGACTGGCGTAACTGTCTTGAGTCTCCCTCGAGGACCCTACTTCGTCTCGGTCCACACTGGAAACGTGTACAAAGCCTACCGGCTGTACGACGATGATCACCTCGCTTTTGTACAAGGCGTAATTAGCGATGAAGAGGGCGCTTTCACTACTCTTCCTGCTGTTACTGAGAATGTAATGGCAAAGAGCATCGCGGTTCCTTCGCGGTTGTATTATACTGAGACCGAGGAGCAACCCCTCGCCGGCCTCCGCTTCGGAGTCAAGGACATTTTCCACGTCAAGGGGGTAGGCACGAGTGGTGGAAATCGTGCTTACTTCTACCTGTATGGACGACAAAATAAGACTGCACCAGCAGTGCAACGGCTCATCGACCTTGGTGCTGTCCTCGTTGGCAAGATGGGCACTGTCCAGTTTGCCAATGGTGATCGTCCCACTGCTGACTGGGTTGATCTCCATGCCCCCTTCAACCCCAGAGGTGAAGGGTATCAGGACCCCAGCGGCTCGTCCACCGGCCCGGGAGCTGGAGTAGGTGCGTACGACTGGCTTGATCTTGCTGTCGGCAGCGACACTGGTGGTTCCATGCGCGGTCCGGCGGGATCTCAAGGCCTCTTCGGAAACCGGCCTTCTACGGGCGCCATCTCCCTCGTGGATGTCATCCCCTTGAGTCCCGTCTCAGATACCGCCGGAATGTTCGCCCGCAGTGGCAGCCTCTGGGCCAAGGTCACCCAGGCTTGGTACCCTGACTTTGCTTCCAACTACACTTCCTACCCGACGACACTATACCGATCAACGGCTAGAGGAGGCGCTTGGTCCGGAGAAAACGTCAGCGAGGACGCCACCAAGGTCATCACAAGCTTCGTAGGAAAGCTAGAAAGCTTCCTACAAGCCAAGTCAACTCCAGCAAACTACACGCAGCTCTGGAGCGAAACTCACGGAGAAGCACCTGCAGATGTCAACGAGATGCTGTACCTCACCTACGGCGTCTATGTCTCTCATGATCAGTGGCAAGAACTCGGCAAGCCATTCTTCGAGGATTACGCAGCCAAGTTTGATGGGCGTCAGCCATATATCAACCCAGGACCCCTCGCCAGATGGCAATGGGGCCAGGTCCATTCGACAGAAGAAGTCTACGCACAAGGTCTCCACAACATTTCCCTCTTCAGATCTTGGTATGAAACTGAGGGTTATGGGCGACATGATCCCGAGTCATGCTCTGAGGGACTCTACATCTATCCTTGGTCTGTGGGCCAGCCATCCTATCGCGATGTATACATCCAGGCCCGAACTACACCGCCGCTGGGCTTTGACGACTCTTCAGTCCCGGTCATGGCCGGTGCACCGGAAGTAGTGGTTCCAATCGGAGAGGTTCCTTACAACAGCACCAAGTCGCTGCACACGGAATATCTCCCAGTGACTATGGCTTTGAGAATGGCCAGGGGATGCGATCATCATCTTGCGAATCTGGTTAGTGATCTTGAGAAGGAAGGTATTCTTCGCCCAGTGGCTGCGGGTCGCCGCCTGTACCCTTAGGATTATGTCTCGTGCTAGTCCCCGACTGACCGGCCTGCGTCGGGATCGGCCGGCGGGATCTGCATGTAGCTGTAGAGCGACCTAGGTCGTGTTACCCCGCAAAGTAGATGGTTGTGACGTCGATATACGCGCTTCGACGTTTAAGACCCCTCATAAGATGTAATCAGATTACTGATCTAGCTCAAGCCTAGGGTTATCAATGAAATTGAGGTGCTGACGAGAAATAAAGACCTGTCAATCCCTTCATTCGATGCATCGCTGAAGAGTGCTATTATCGGAAGTCTGATACCCTTGTTTGATCTTCAGCACTAAACAATACACCGTTGATACACTTCAGTCTTTGATCAGCGCATTTACATCATGCCTTTCTACCAAATTTACTATACCTATCCTCTTGCCCAGAAGCAGCGGGAATCCATTGCGTTGTCCATCACCAATCTCCATTGTAGCACCTTTAACACCCCCGCCTTTTTCGTCCATGTTAACTTCATCAAACAAGAGCTAAAGTCCGATGATGGAACGTACTTCATGGCCGGAAAGTCGCACACCAGCAACTCGAACCGCATCGTTGCGCTAGTTCGAACGTCGGCTTCTCGCACGAAAGATGACTTTGACGCACTGGCAGCCAAGATCGAAGATGCCTGGAACGGCGCTGTCAAAGAGCCGGGTAAAGAGGCCGAGTTTGATGAGGCAAAACGGCTTTTGATGGTCGTGTTTACGCCGATGTTGGCGATCAGGGAGGGCGGGATGGCTATTCCCGACGCTGGCCACGAGGAGGCGTGGCTCAAGCAGCAACTGCCGTATTTCAAAGAGATGAGCGAAAAGCACGGAGTCAAAGACTTTACGGACCTGCTGGAGGAGTTGAAACAGATGGAATCGCTCAGGGGTCTTCTGATTTAGGTTATTAGATTGCGTCTAGCAGTCATAGTACGATCAAAAGTGTAACGCATTCCCTTGTTTGGCTTCTTGACATCCCGTTGAACGAGATCGTTACTCTCAGACGTGGTTCTCCTGAATTTCCACATTTAGAAGTCATTTCTCAGCCCTCCCCACGTTTTTCTAAGTTAGGCTGGTGAAGGCTTGCGAAAACGGCCCCTTTAGCAGAGAGGGAGGGCCATTTCCAAGCAGCTCTGCATCAGACGGTTCAAGGACGATATGAATTGGGTGTGATACTTCAGACAAGTAAGGCAAGTTATGCTACGGATCGGGAAAGTCTGCAGCTAGTCCTCAAGATTGAAAGTTTCTCTCGAAGTGAATGGAAAGAATAAGTCGAGCGTCGTTATAGATCGGCCCCCGAGGCGCTATGTCAAGATTGCCTCGGCCATACTACTCGAAACTCAGGACTATGGAAGAAGCGCGGGGCTCAGATGATCTAGAACCACAGAAAGATGGCGGTTGACGAGAGAAGACTGCCGTTGCCAACGTTTTGCGTCAACGGCTGGTCGCTGATCGTCTAACGAGGCGACACGATCATCCAAATCATGCGTAAGGTTGATGCACTGACGACCTCCCTTTCATGGCTTCAGACGGGGGCCCAAAAACCAGCAAACTGTGTCGAATTTCGGGGTATTTGAGAGGTCCAACTGACGGAACAGGGAGCCGGTCGGCGCAACGTGGCAAAAGACTTGCTTGCGGGCCGTAGACAGGATGAATCCTTGCGTGAATCCGAGAAGCAGACCGGAGGTGGGATGATGTTTCCAACAAGAATCGGTCGATACCATGTTGCGATTTGATTAGGTTGTGCCTGCTGGCAGGCTACTCGGTGTTGAAACTCATTTTCGAACAACTAGGCAATAAATTGTTATCAACACCCTTGACGGAGTCGACAATTTATCAGGTCTTTCACGAGGGAACGGGTTCAAATGGTGATATCCTGATTCAAATAATGCATTCAACGCCTAGCTAATCCAATTTGTTTGGCTCATTGCTATGACCATCGTCCGACCTTGATTACATGAGCCCAGTGAAACCCAGCAAATGCATGCCTTACCAGAAATAAATCACACATGCAAGTAATATGCCCGAGGATGCGTGTGTCCCTAACCGCCGCGCACGGAACCCCCTCATGCCTTGAGGCCCAAGTCGCCAGTCCTCCGCCGGATCTCGAGCTTGGCCTTGGGGTCAACCTCCATAGTGAAACCAAAGTTGATCGTGTTGGGCTGCTGCTCAGCCGCCAGTCTCCAGTCGTACTTGAGAAGGAGGTGGCAGAGAATAATCTTGACCTCGTTGGCGGCGAAGAAACGTCCAGGGCAGGCGTGCTGACCGTGGCCGAAACCAAGGTGCTCGGGCGAGGTGCTAACAAAGTGCGCGGCTCCATCGTTTCCGGCGCCAAGGGACTCGCGCATGCGCAGGTAACGGTATCCGTCAAAGCGGCTGGGGTCCAAGTAGACGGAGCCATCGGTCATTCTTTGACAGCTGACAGCGATGCGGCTGCCCTCAGGGAGTTCCAGTCCGTTGGAGAGGGTCACGGGCTTGGTTGCTTCACGGTGCATGGCAACTAGACAAGATTCATATTAGTGATAGTTATCAGGGAGGTCAAGCGGAAACTTACCGATGCCAATGGGGTGAAGACGCTGAGTCTCCTTGCAGAATGAGTCCAGGAGGCGCATCTTGTAGAGACCCATGCGAGCCCAGCCATCGGTGCGAATAACGTCGGTAATTTCCTTGCGAAGCGGCTCAAAGTAGTCGGGGTACTTGGCGAGGTCGAGCATCACCTGGGTGATCAGATCAGAGGTGGTGTGGAGAGCGGCGAAAGAAAGTCCAAGTTGCATCATCGCAGGGTCCGATTTGGCGTCGTCGGATGCTTCCTCACACCAGTCAAGACAGTCATTCCACTCAGGCTCCTCCTCGCCACGATCCAAAGCTGCCTTCTTTTCTTTGCGGCGCTCCTCCACAATGGGGTTGATGATCTCTCTGGCCTCCTTGACTTGCGCTTGGAGTTGACGACAGATGGGAAGGACCTGGTGGGCAAGGTTACGTAGAGACTTGGGGAACATTCGGAGAAGCTCTGAGGCGAGGAAGCTGGTTCGGGCGTATTCGGAGGTAATCTTGATCCAATCCTGGTTGCGACAGAGTTGCTCGCCGCCGAAGACGCGGGTGGACACTCGGGCTACGACCTTGAGCATGTTCTCCTTGATTACCACGGTGGACCATTCTGTGTTCTGTTAGCAGGCTATCCCAGTGCCGCTAAACTGGGGTTCTTACCCTTATCCTCTCCCAAAACGTCGGTCAATGACAGCGTTGTCTCGTCGGAAACGGGAGATGTCAGCTTTGCTGCGGGTATGTTAGCTTGGGTGATGGGTATCGGTGAAGCAATGCCTTGACTCACAAAGGAACTGGGTCAATCTTGTGCGGATAACGTATTTGAGGACGGACTTTTGCGCGTTATTCTCCTTCAAAGGCTCAAAGCCGGGCATCTGGGCATGGAAGTTCTACACCATAATCAATAGGGGCTACACAACTTGTCGAACGAGAATATCTACCTTATCAAGAACGCGGTCGAAGCTGAGGTCCTCGTGGTTGCGAATCTCGTTGGCAAAGGGTACCGCGGGAAGGATCGTCATATCTCCCATGTCCGTCAAGACCTGGTAGGCCTCATCGGGGTTTGTTTTCGCCCTCTCCAACACGATATTCCGGACCTTTGTGATGAAGTCATACTTGACTTTCAGCCCGGTAAAATCCCACTTGTGCTTAGGGTTGACAATCGGCAGATCTGTGTGAGGCGCCTGCTCTGCTTGCTGTATAGAGAAGTAGAAGACGAAGAGCAAGAAAGCTGTGATGAAGTATGGCACTGGCTTCTCCAATGGGCTTGGGAATGCCTGCAATGTCTCGAGGGGTCCCCAGGAGGACTGGTTGGAAAAGGAATCGTTGGCGGTGGCCATGGTGGATGAGGATACACTCGTCGCTATAGAGACAAGCTTCCTGCTGACAATACGGTGTGTTCTAGTTGGATAAAATTCTGGAGAGTATTCCAAGAACTAAACGAACTAACGACGGGGAAGCTCAAAGAAAAGGGAAGCCGGCAAGCGGCCCAATACATGGTGTCGTAGACCAGGCATACTGGACGGACGTATCTTGGCTATGCCCGCGAAACGCCTATCGAGACACCAAAAGATGAGCTCAAGAGCTTGGGGCGCTGTGCTCACACCCGCTGGCGTGACAGCTGATGGGCGGTGTTTGGTTTCAAGGGACTTGCAGCCGCACAGTCCCTCAAGGTTTCTGTCGCTGCTATCTCGGCGCATGGACCGCATACTCGGACGATCTCAGCGCCGATCTGGGAGCTTAACAGTTGGGAGAGCACGGGAGAAGCAAAAGGCTTGGAAGCTTTGAGTTACAGTGATCTCGGGTCCTTCTGTTGTTGGAGGCTTGAGAGGGCAGCTCGAGAGCACGTACGGGGCATTCGGGACCATGAGGTGACCGGGCTTTGTTGCTTATTTCAAGTTTAGGGACAACGGTGCTCTGCCACAGAAGGGCTGCAAGGGGGTAACTCTCGGTGGGGGTCGAGCTACATCTGCGACCAGACCCGACTTGGAATCGCGTCACGGAGAATTAAGAAGGATCCCGGTGTGGGTTCCGGAGCACGCGGAGGAACTTCCGTGCGGAGGACTGTAGATCCTCGGTGCCGGGGCATAGGCTGGTAGCCGGTCATGTCTATATCCCCTTACATAGTTCGTCTAGTGCTTGTGCAAGCACTAATGTGTCCTTAATCTTAATTTCCAGCCACGCGCTGCGCATGAGGCTGGGTATTTAAAATAAGGCTCTTTTACAAACTTAACATGTGAGTATGATATTTCCAACATATGTCCCTTACTCGCGGGTCATTAAATCCATTCCTAGAAATTCTCGACCCGAATTTCTGGCCTGATGCGATGATCGTCTCGTATCATTCAACTTGACGCCCGCTTCTAATCTTCCCGGCATTCCCTGCCGTATCATGCAGGATAAGAAAGCGAAAAGGGGGTGCTTCTATGGTAAAGGCTAGGAAAACCCCACTTGAGAGGCGGCATCGGAGGCCGTTGAGCTAAAAGAACGTTTATCTGTAATTCTCAATTTCTCAATTAAATTCATTTCCTCTTTTCTTCTGATGCCGGCACTACAAAGCCGCTCAGCGTTTACCCGAAACGGGCTCCGTTTGGTCTCTCGGGAAACAAGAAGAATCCCGTCCAACGCTGAAACATGCAGGTGTTGGCTTCTAGAACACAGAATGGAACCCTTCACAGCCAATCACTACCATGTTTTCTTCTGTCTAATTTTCATGCTGGAACCATTGGGTAGCGTGTATGCCAATTCGGTGTAATTGGTCGTAGATTCCAGTCAACCTATATTTGCCTGCCCGGCGCATCATGATATGAAATCTCTGCAACTTGTCCGATTCCGGCAAAGGTGCTTGATCCAGACCGCGATCTGAGTTTTCGAGACAAAACGTACATAGCCCTTCAGAACAGCAGTCCAGCCAGTGATACTCCCCGAAAGTGCTGTTTATGTTTTGAATGATACAATGATGTTGCCTGTGTCTTATGGCAAAATAGACTTAGCTTAAGGCGATAAAGACTCGAAGTGTAGACTTTCTCAAAGAATTCGCCTCCACATCGAAGTCTGGAATAACGCCGTCCAGATACTATACGTTTGAGAGTGCCGAAGACGCTGACTGGCTGGATGAACTGGGCTGTCTTGGGTTGCCTAGCTATGGCCAGTGGTTCAAACCGAGTGAATATAAAGGCTTCTCGCGTAGGCGTCGTTTGTCGAGTTGAAGCGTGCATTATCAGCGTTTACGTTGATGAACTTCATGAAAGAGTCAGGCAGCCGTGAATCACAAACGACAGAAGCACTCTAAGTAAAAGAAAAAAAAACCATTGGTATGTTCGTGTATGATGTAATTACCGCGCAGATTTGACACTTCTGTACGCCATCTTGACTATAATTCTAATCGAGAACATAGAGGAAAAGTCCGCTACGGATCTAAATGAGATTTCGCAAATCCATGACACGTATACAGATGTCAATTAGCTGTATGGTGTCCCAAGTCTGAGTGGTCAGGTGTATCCGACTCCAGAACTTGCATTATCATCGTTCTTCTAAAGCCAATATTAGTGTACGGTCAATCTTGAGTCGGCAAAAGAAAATTAATGTGAGTAATTTCGCTACTGCTAAGAAGCTCCTCAAGATCTAAATCATTAATGAGAGACACGATGGCCGAAAGCAAATGATGTCCCCCTTGAGGCGGTGGTGGAGACAACTGGACAAAGTAACTGCATGGCTACAAGCATACAAGGACTGTCCTCTTCAATATGCATAGTGTCTAACGACAGAAGGAGTGATGAACTTATTCTCCTGACATCTGCTTAGCCACCGGCCCCTTGAATCGGTTGGCTTCGGGTTGTAAGCACCTGGCGGCTTAGACGGACGATTGCAACAAGCCCAATCCTGCCACGTCTTTCAACATTTGGCCGTTGCATACGAACACTGCTTTTTAGTTATTTCTCTATTACTGAAGCGAGGGAGATATTCTCCAACGCACTGGAGAACAGGAGACTTCAAGCATTTGAACTCATCTCGGGAGCTTCCTCGAGCCTTTTCGCCGGCAAAGTTCCCTTGGATATCCATGTATGCGGAACCAATCGACGTCTTGGCGTTGCGGTCTCAAAGAGTCTATTATATTGACTCACTACCGCTTCAGGGAGGTAAATATCGCAGACGTTGTGGCTGGTGAAATTGAGTTCTGTGAGCCTGCAGGGCATAACTTTTCGGATGAACCGGATATAGCGCCAAGGTCACGATTCCCATGCTTCTTGATATTGATTCAGGGACTTGGTTGATCGCGACTCCCTGAAAACCATCACGGGAACAGCGAGGCAATTCTAGCAAAACGGAACAATTGGGTTTCTTGATGCAACTCCAGGAGATGGGGCCGGGCCAATTGACGGTCTGAACTGATTTCATCAACGTTTCTCTCGCCCTGGATCGAGTGGACACTGGGCACTATTTCGCTTCCGATAATGACTCGCACATGGGCGACCCTCGTAAACAAGTCGTGAACCTTAACCGGCGTGGTTTCCTTTGAGCGGGGTGACACTTGGCAGACGGGCTTTTTGAAAACAATAGTAAATGAAATGAAATGCCCCCGAACTTGTTTAAACAGACGGTCTCCTCCTCCGTATTCACTCTTCATCCCTTTTGCGCCACCCTTGATCTTGAGTTGCTTCAGTCGCGATTTCTCGAGTACATACGTACATACCCAGCGTTCTTTATATACAACAGACATCATGCAGCTCACATCTCTCACGTCGGTCGTGCTGGCTTCTTGGGCATTCCAGCAAGTCGCTGCTCTTCCCGAGATCCAAGAGAACACCAACATTATCACTGTTGCCCAGAGCGTTCAGGAGAAGCACCCCGAAGCATTCGCTGCTTTCCAGAAGTCGAACCTGATTAACCTCGTAGCGACCAACGAGAAGCGGCAAGCAGTTCCTGGAGATGGAAATCCCGACCCCAACCGCCCGCCCGTGATTCCCGAGAACATCTTCCTCCTCCAATGCTCCGAGGCCGGGTTCCTCGGCGAGTGCCTCTCGTGGGGTGCTCCTCCCGGACGATGCGGTAAGTTTAGATATATGCCGGTGGCCTGACTCACTCAAAGCCTCAATTGCTGATGTAGAATCCCATCTAGTCAACTACTACAGCTTCAACAAGACCCAGGCTTTCCTTGACAAGTACGAGAATCAGACTACTTCTTTGAGCTCAAACACCGGCGGACTTTGTCAGTTCTACAAATTCATGTCAGTATCCTCGTAGACTAGTTCTCACTATTTCTCAACTGACATGCAAATAGCAACTGCAACAACAAGGGTGATGACCGTGGTGTTTCGCTTAGCTACAACTACAACCTCGCTGTGGCAGATGACCAGGGCTACTCGGGAGACTATGACAACCAGATCAGCTCTTGTAAGTGTTGACGAAAACACGGACCAGCTTTTCGAGTGTTTGCTGACAACTGCTGTAGGGAGATGTTGAATCCCTCAATGGAGTGAGATGGTCGTGCAGTATGAGAAATGACGACAGCCATGACTCTCGGGCTGAGCTTGTGTGTATATGAACTGACTTGCGCGTTGACGCGAATCAATAAACATGATTGAAACGAACGTTCCTGTGGGTTGTTGACTAGTGGACACGAAGCAGATGTAGCAGGCCACTCTGTGTTGTGAGCCAGCCAACGTAGCACATGGTGTTTGGCTTCTAAGAGCCTGGCAATATGGCATGATGTAACAAATGAAACACGTAAGTTGGGGGGCGACAAGATCGTTGGAAGAGGCGGACTTGCCACGAAGGTTCACTTCCACTTGCAACTTATTCCTCTTTTCTTCTTGTTGCTCGCTGTGATGAGAATCTCCAAAGTCTTTATCATGCGGATAGTGAAAACTGGTAGATCGCAATTGTAAAGTGTTCTTTGAATATAAAGGTAGTATTCTCTATGGAAATGTGGTACGATAACACGTCTAGTAGTACCGGGAGAACTGTCTAACGTGTCTCTTCCTGAGTTTGGTGTCCTCAGTGGTGTTGTTGATGCTAGCCGCCAGGGTAGCATCCAGCTCAGTGACAACGCCCGTGTCAACCGGCTTGCCCAAGTTCTCCGACATAGGTCTAACAACGTCGCAACGCAAGGCTTGAGCAGTGCTCATTCTCTCCATGTGAGTGTTGTTCGTCTGCACAAAAAGACGCTCACGGCCCTCAAGACCAGTGAATGGTCTCCACTCGGCAGCACCCTTTTCGCGATCGGTGTTGGGGTCCAGGTTGCGGATGAACGAGACCCAGTACTTGCGGAACTGCGAGATGATAGGCTTGTTGATGGTGAAGTACGACTCGGGCGCTTGACCATCGGTCCTGTTGTTGCCCCAGAAGGCGTAGGTGTTCACAGTGTGGTACGCGCCGAAACCTTCGGCCTCGTTCTTGGGGTCCTGGACGGCGAACTTGTAGTTGTAGGTGATGGCTTCGTCGCGGGCCAGGTAGTTCTGGATGTTGCGGATAATGCAGTGGTTGCCAATGTCACCGATCGCGTCGGCGGTCTGCCTCCACTTGGTTCCGGAGTCGGGGTAGACGGTGCGAGGAGTGTTGATGTACAGGTCGTCAAGGATGGCGAGCGAGGCGTTGGACAGGGAGGGATCTTGTCCCAGGAGCCAAGTGTTGGCTTCCTCGGTAGAGTTGGTAGATTGAGGAGCAGAGTACATGGTTCCCTCCTGAGCGCAGGAACCCCAGATGGTAGGGACCTTGTTGTACTTGCCTTGCTTGAAGAGGTTGACCATGCTGTCGGTGAAGAGCTCGCCATCGATGCCCGGGTTGAACCAGCAGCTTGAAGAACGGACTTCAGACTGGTTCAAGGCGCGAAGGCAGGTGAGAGAGTCGGCGGCCTCGGTGCAGTTCTTCTCCTTAACGAGGCAGTCATACTGGCCCTGTCCCTGCTCCATGGTGCGCATCGTAACCCAGCCGCCAGACTCCGCGATACCTCCTGCAAAGAGCTGCTTGCTGCCGAGATCAGCCGTCATGAGAAGACCGACAGCTGAACCGCCGGCACTGACACCGTCAAGAACAACCTGCTCAGGGTTTCCGCCAAAGTGGCCGATGTTGGTCTGAACCCACTCAAGAGCCTTCACCATATCCTTGACTCCGGCGTTGAGACCGCCGCTAGCGCGGACCTCCTCGCCCTGTAGGAAGCCATACATGCCAACTCTGTAGTTGATTTGAACAACAATGACGTTTCCATCCGAAGCAATCTCGCTGGCATCCCAGTTTGCGTTCGAGTTGGACCCAAATCCACCGCCCTGGAGGAAGAAAACAACGGGCAGTCTAGAGTCGGTCTGCGCATCTGAGGGGGCTGTGACACTCAGGTAGAGACAGTCCTCATCGACGGTGAAGCGCGGATTGGTGCTGGAAACGGTCCAATCGGTGGGCTGTTGGGGAGGGCAGATGGGACCGTGTGCCGTGGCGTTGACAAGTCCGGACTGGACCGGGTCGGCCGGCGCGGCGAAGCGGAGGTCGCCGACCGGAGGGGCAGCAAACTGGATTCCCTTCCAAGTTGTCACGCCCAGCTCAGCGTCAGTCACGGCGCCTTGGAACTTGGCGTATCCTACATCAACGAGGGTGTCAACAGCCTGGACACCGGAGGCGAAGAAACCCGCTGCGGTGAGGATAAAAGCCAAGTGCGATCCTTGCCACATCTTGTTGGTAAGTCTGGGGTTTTTGGTGGTGAAATGAATGTAGTCGAGGAAATCTCGGGGAAAGAATGGAACGGTTTGCAAAGCGACCTTAGAGAAAGAATGAAAGTAGTGCAAGCACTTGCGAACGAGAAGAAGAAAGATAGATGAGAAGTCAGTCTGGATTCTTTCAATTCCATCACGGACGTCCATACTCCGGCGGTTATATACATCTTGTATGCAGACTCTTCAGCCTATTCCAACATCTCCTTCCTCTAGATCTGGAGGCTTGACAGCCCCGAAAGGTCATGTCTACAGTGCTACTGTACGCTTTCGAGTCAGGTCTCCGCTCTCTAATTGAAACGCTGCGGACGGTAGCGCTCCTTGGAGCTAGCACGCCACGGAGCAGCCCGTAATGCCACCCCACTACAGCGGAAGTTTAATAGATGGGACGAACCTTAGATCTTCGCCTGATTGCTAGAGGATCACCACCCCTGAGCGGCCACGAAGTTGAGAACTGAGGTACCGTGTCAAATCCCGGGCTTAGTAGATTACTTATCCTCTCAAACACCAAAGACTTATAGCGGCCAAAAATGTGATGAGCGCCGTGAACGCACTATCGTCTTCACCATTGGGCCAGCAACAATGACTTCACCTATCAGACAAAGTCCGAGATCTCTAAGTTGACGACTAGAGTTTCACGTTAATGCCGACCACTATGTACCTTCACTAAGAGTACGTACGATTGCGAACCCGAATGCTCGGAACAACCTATGGATGGTATCGTCTAGGGGCGGAGAGTGGGAGGTGGGTTCTGATGGAGAGTGGAATGCCAAGATAGCCTAAACTCGCACATTAAGTGAAGTCTGAGACCCCAAAGGCACAGGGCTGCGGACTTTTCCGCCGCTGGAATTGACGATTCGACGAGGAATCCAACACTTGATCGTCTACGTCTACGTACAGGCAGAGGTTGTCGCCAAGCATCGTTACGTTGGAACAGTGGCGCAAACTCTGTCGGACCTACTGCTCGAATCCGGTGGCTGCTGGATGTGAGTTAATCACAGAAGCAGGCCTATTCTCTCACGCCTGCGATTCCCTAAACTCTATGATCTCCAGTAAAACTTGCTATTCAATCGATTCCGCTGTGAGCTCAGGGTCTGGAACTTCGTTCTCGCTTACCAAGTCACCCCTGAGGCCAGACCCCGGTTAAGCTTAATCACTTCTCGACTCAGGATAGTCAACCGGCCTTTGGAAGAGAGATTAGAATCAATCGTTCTGCGGGGACGCAGTCGTACTTGCTTGCACCTGATTGGCAGCTAGGCATCATCCGTGGACGGACCTTGTTCCGTAACGCGTACTCACAAAAGCAGCCCCTAAACTCATTTGATGGGAGAGGCGGCAGAGACACCAGGTAAGGCTTTGGCAGAATCGACGCGCAGTTGATTGAAGCAGCATGCGCTGAATGAGCGGTGAACACTTGGCTTTGGCTATGAGTTTGCGGCATTCCTTTGATACGGCTGCTGCTGTTCGTAACACAGTCAAGCAAGGGAGACCAGCACTTCGTACCCGTTACACAGGCCCATAACAGTATTGACGACGCCTGAGACGCATGGTAACGTGAATTCGATTCTCTGGAGATAAAACCTGGTCTTGCAATGGGCTCCGCCTTTGGCCGCTTGATTGACTTTGTTGTCTGACGGGCAGCAATGGCTGACGAATGGATCTGAATCTGGTGCGGTGTTCGTTTGTGTTCAGTGTTGAGGATAGTTGAAAGGAAGCAAGAAACGAACAGAATCTGATACGCGTAGACTCATTTACCAGAATCCTTCCTTGACGCGGCTACAGGGAGGCGTCCTCACAAAGTCTTTGAGTGGGCAGCCCGTTCAGTCAGCCCCGTGATGCAGACAAACTTCAATGATATAAGCGATAAGCCTGCCATGTTGCACGGCAGTGCTCAATGGATCCTCTCTTCCACCATCATCATCCGAGTGCTGCATTGGCACATCTTGTGTTTGCGTCGTTCGGTATTTCGGTCTTGGCGGTCATGTGGGAAGGTTGTCAAGGCTGGCTGTTCGCCAGTCTATTTGCTGGCTATCCAACCAAGCCATACACAATGTCGAAAATCACACATAAACGCATTCGTCTCACTAAAGAAGATTGATGCTTTGCAGACATCGCCTCAACTCGCCAAAGTTATCCCAGAGTTTTCGAATCGAACTTGCCCTACCCAAAATGGCTATCCTTCACCTCCTGACTCTCGGCCTCACAGCAGCTGCGATGGCATCTCCGGCCCCATCCAACGACGCAACACCCACAGACCCAAAGGAGGCCCTCGTTAGAAAGGGCGACTGGGACAATTATCTCAAATACAAGGCTAGCTTAGGCACTCAGGCTTCCGGCCAGGCAGCTGTGCAACGCATATGCGACCTGGTCCTCTGCCTGGGTCCAAATCACACCGGGGAATGCAGCCTTTGGTGCCACTACAAAGGAGAGCTTCAGAGCTTTGAAGAAGCGAAGCAGCGAGAGATCACAATGTCGACATATTTCACAAAGTCTGATCGCTGTAATTTCTACGCGTATGTTGTGTTTAGGCCCTTACAGCACCAAGCCATGTATGAGAGCTGACTATGGAATGCAACTTGACTAGTTCTGGTGCGAAGAAGTGTGACATACCAACCCTGATGAGCCAGGATACCTTCCACCAGCTCATTTATCACGGAGGGGTTATACCTGAAGGTAATTTCATGGACAGACTAAAGGGAAAGATGGGATGCGTGGTCTGCTCCGACGATCCCAACCTGCATCCTGATTCAGTGCTTTGAGAGACCGAAGGCCGGTTAGGATGGTGCTGAAAGGTCTTGTACACGTTGGTGTCTACCCTAAGCTATGGAAGTATGAAAAGACGAATAATTCGCATGAAAACTAAGAATAATGAGTGAATTGATGGTGCCACCTTGACGTGATATTTAGGATTAGTAGTCGCTTGGCTTGAATACGGTATTTGGGGTTCCGAAGCTTGGATCTTGAGAGAGACTGGGTTTGCACGCCTGGCGTAACGGCATGCACGCTACCTGCTCCAGAAGGTGACCGCATTACGTGGAAAGGTTTGTGAACCTGTTCCACACGGAGACTGGTCAAGTCGGCTACTAAAGAGCCCGGGAAAGTGATTCTCGGCCCCGGGACTCCCAGGCCGATCCAGAGCTTCGTTGCCGTGGAACTTGTGCCACGGCGAGAGCAACGCCCCGCCGCGCTCCACCGTTGCGGGGATCATCTGAAGATGATTTCTAATACATGCGTCATCCTTCAGGTCTCGAAGGGCTGTTTTTCGCCTCGTCGAGATCCCAAAAGCAAAGCAAGAACCAAGTGAAGTGTGAGACGTCACGGATACATCCAAATAGAAGGGACAGAGACAACGACAAGCAATTATGAGCACCGACACGCAAGTCCAACGCTGGCAGACCCGTCAAGACGGGCTGGACAAGCTCTTCCTCGCCACGGCGTCCCTGCCGCAGCCCGGGCCCGGCGAGGTGCTCGTCAAGATCAGCGCCGTGTCTCTCAACTACCGAGACACGGAGGTGGCCATGGGCCTCTACAACCACCACAAGACAATCAACCCGGCCGAGACGGACCCAATCGTCCCGGCTTCGGACATGTGCGGCTCCATCGTCTCTGTAGGTGATGGCGTCAGCAGGTGGAAGGCTGGCGATCGCGTCTTGTCGATTTTCAATCAGACGCATCTCAAGGGCCAGATTAAGCCGGTGGATATGAAGAGCGGTCTCGGTTTCCCGTTGGAAGGTGTCTTGCAGACGTACCGCGTCTTCTCTGCTGAGGGGTTGGTCAGGGCGCCCAAGCACCTGAGCGACGAAGAGGCCGCGACTCTTCCCATTGCTGCTGTGACGGCCTGGATGTCAATCAACCAGTTCCGGCCTTTGGGCCAGCCTGGTGGCCAGGGCGAGGTTGTGGTATGTCAGGGAACTGGTGGTGTAGCTATTTCGGGACTGCAAATCGCAAAGGCTTCAGGGGCCACGGGTAAGTGATGGACGCGCCCATGGCTTACGGCTTTGTTGATTGCCGCTGACAATGATCTCGATAAGTCATCGTTACATCTTCCTCGGACGAGAAATTGGAAAAGGCAAAGGCTCTCGGGGCGGATTACACCGTCAACTACCGCACCACGCCCAATTGGGACGACAAAGTCAACGAATTCACCAAGGGCGAGGGCGCCAACCTCATCCTCGAAACGGGCGGGGCCAAGACGCTGCGACAATCTTTTGAGGCGATTGGCTTCGGCGGGCAGATTGCGTGCATTGGATATCTCTCTGGTAAAGTCGACGATGTGGAGGACCGGACGAACGTCAACCTGCTCGCGCTCAAGAAAACTGTGACGCTCAAGGGTATCATCAATGGTCCGAGGGAGCGGTTCGAGGAGATGATTGACTTTTACGAGGAGAAGGGTATCAAGCCTGTTGTCGACCGGGTCTTCCAGTTCAAGGACGCGGATAAGGCGTACAACTACCTGTACAGCGGAGGACACTTTGGCAAGGTTGTCGTCAAGGTCCAGGAATGAGCGTAACATTGAAGCTATGGCCAGATATCCGCACGATCTATTGAGATGAACTCATGGCTTTCATGCGGAATTAAGAAGACTGACGAGAGTGGCATAGTGTAATGAGGATACGGGGTTGACAGCTCGGTGAGCCGAGGCATGTCCCGCAAGCCGATGGACTCGGACAATGATACCCCGCACCGGGGAAGCAGAAGAAGCATGGGGAAGTCAGGGACCCTGAGCTGTTTAGCTGACTCGGGGGCTGTCAGAATCCCCTGCAACTCGCCCGTTGCAGCTGTGTGTCGCCGGATGCGATGGTACTGCAGCTCATCTCACTGAAGTGGAACTCACATGTCAGCTGTGCGTCTCGTCAGCTTAGTGAGCTTCGTTGGCTTCACTGTGAACCTCATCTCATGCTTCACCTCACTCTCTCACTCTCACTCTCATTCGTCTACTCAGTGAGCACATCACTCATCTCCCCACCTTGTGCTTCGTATCACAAAACATCTCCATCTCACAGAAAAGCAATCAAATAATCTTTCCGATCCTCAAGCACCATTCCCTGAGCTCCCGCGTGCCGGAACAGACGGCGTCGCAGATCGGTCTTCCGCGGACTTTGCCCCCCTGCGCCTCAATTCACGCCGTCGGACCAGAACAGTGAAGCACCCAAGCTCCAAGAGGCAGATAGAAACTGTGGTTTCCCCCCCGCAGCCGAGAACATCATCCCACCACATACATACACGTTCGTGCCTCTTTCTAGCAGGTCGTAACACCATAAGCCAATCTGCGAGCTCTGGGAACACAGCTCCATTCGGCCGGGACATCTCTTTTCAGTCTTCAGTGACCCGAGAATCAGGCAATTCATCCGCCCAGCCCGCCAAGATACTACCTTGACATTCCGACCAACCCACCCCTGGACCTCCCATCTCACCTGGTCTACCGTATTCATTCATTCCTTCATAAAGCTGACAGACAGCCCGTCTTCCCTCCTCTGCAAACCCTCAAACTCACAAAAGGGCCATGGCGCCTCAACTGCAAAACGTGCGCGACATCTTCCCCCTCCCCCAAACACCAACCCAAACCCTCGCCACCCTCGCCGGCCTAGGCGCCTCCGCCTGGCTCCTCAAGCTCATCGTCCGCCACATCCTCCTCCGCAGCCCCGCGAAACCCTCTCACGGCTCTACTTCCACAGCGGGTCCGACTTTCGCCGCAATGAGCGCAGACAAGAAGAAGGAACTCCTCGAGCGGCCCGCCATCATCGTCGGCGGCGGTCTAGCGGGCCTCGTCGCGGCGTTCGAGCTCTCGGAGCGCGGCGTGCCGACCATCATCATCGACCAGGAAAACGAGGCGAACCTCGGCGGCCAGGCCTTCTGGTCGCTCGGCGGCATCTTCTGCGTGAACTCGACGGAGCAGCGAAGGATGGGCATCAAGGATTCGAGGGAGCTCGCTATGCGGGACTGGTTCGGCTCCGCGCAGTTTGACCGCGAGAAGGAGGATACCTGGCCGAGGAGGTGGGCCGAGGCCTTTGTCAACTTCGCCTCGGACGAGATGGAGCAGTACGTCAAGGCCAGGGGCATGGGCTTCCTCTTCAACGTCGGCTGGGCTGAGAGAGGCGCGGGTATGGCCGAGGGACACGGCAACTCGGTGCCGCGGTTCCACGTTACCTGGGGCACGGGGCCAGAGGTCGTGAGGGTGTTTGAGGAGCCCGTGAGGCGCGCGGCCAAGAACGGTGTCGTGCAGTTCCGGTTCCGACACCGCGTTGACGAGATCATCACCGATGAGACGGGTCGCGCCATCGGTGTTCGTGGAAAGGTCCTCGCCCCCGACGACTCTGCGCGCGGCGTCAAGTCCAACCGTGACATCGCAGGTGATTTCGAGATATTCGGGTCCGCGGTGGCGGTAACATCCGGCGGTATCGGAGGAAACGTTGAAGCCGTGAAAGCAGCGTGGCCCATCGACCGTCTCGGGCCCAAAGTCCCCGAGAACTTCGTCGTCGGCGTCCCAGCCCACGTCGACGGCCGCATGATTGGTATCGCGGAGACAGTCGGCGCCAACGTCATCAACCGCGACCGCATGTGGCACTACACCGAAGGCCTGCAAAATTGGAACCCAATCTGGCCCAACCACGGCATCCGCGTCCTCCCAGCCCCGAGCTCGTTGTGGCTCGACGCGACGGGCAAGCGTCTCCCGCCCTTCCTCTTCCCCGGCACCGACACCCTCGGCACGCTGAAGCACATCTGCGCCACGGGGTACGACTACACCTGGTTCATCCTCGACCAGAGCATCATCGCGCGCGAGTTTGCGCTCTCTGGCTCGGAGCAGAACCCGGACGTCACAGGCAAGAGCATGTGGCAGCTCCTCACGCGCGTGTTCGGCAAGAAAGGCACCGTCCCCGTGCAGAATTTCCAAAAGTACGGCAAGGACTTTGTCGTCAAAGATAACCTCGCCGACCTGGTGCAGGGCATGAACGAGCTGCAGCGCGAGCGCGGCGGGCCGGTGCTGAGCCTGGAGGACATCAAGGAGACGATTGAGATCCGCGACGGGCAGTTCGATAACGCCTACTCCAAGGACGCGCAGGCCATGCTCATCAATAATGGACGGACGTACTGGGCTGATAAGAGGAGTCGCATCGCGCCGCCGCATAAGCTGTTGGATCCCAAGCATGGTCCGCTGATCGCCGTGCGGATGAATTTGTTGACGCGCAAGACGCTGGGCGGTATTGAGACAAATCTAGAGAGTAACGTCATGAAGGCGGATGGGGAGAAGTTCCCTGGTCTGTATGCGGCCGGTGAGGCAGCAGGCTTCGGCGGCGGTGGTGTTCACGGATACAACAGCTTAGAGGGCACCTTCTTGGGAGGCTGCATCTTTTCCGGAAGGGCAGCGGGACGCGGGATGGCGGATGAGCTCTTGGGGCCAGCGGAGGCGAAGGGACCAAAGTCGTACTTGTGATTGTCAAAAGTATGAAGTGTAGCAAATGTCTGTAATGGATGGAAAGGGCGCGATGAACGTCTTGGGTTGTCAACATTCAAACTTGAGTGGATATCATTACTATCAAACATTTGGTATGGCAAAACTTTCATGAGTCTGGGCCCTTCAGGAAGGCCGACGTTCGCACTCTCTCCATCTTGACTTCCGTCGTCACTCGGATCTGGCCCTGCCTGGCCCATTCTCCGCCGACCAAATCATCCGACTTTCGCACCTCGACAGTCATGCCTGATGCTGGCGATCGTATCCCTCCGGCGTATCCACGCTCCTCGTCCCCGCCCAAATCGCTTTCCGTGTCTACCGTCTGCTTCTTCGATCGTGCGGTGAGCTCCACCTCGTCATCGCCGCGTCGCGGTTGTGTGTGGTTCTTTGAGTTGGTCACTTTGGACATGGAGTTGCTGGCTTGTGATATCGTCTTGCGGACCATGGACTTGAGCCATGGCGGTGTGTAGTGTGAGATCATTGGTCGCAGGTGGGGGAGGCATGCGGCGATGATGTAGGTTCCTGTTTCGATGATACTCCAGCCGACGAGACCGACGGATGCCCCTAGCCGGAGTGTCAGTCAACTTGCGCATCTTCAAGAGTCACTACCAGGTATCACTTACATGTACGGTCCGAAAAGGCAGAGTTGCTAAAGAATATGACGGCCCTGATGATACTGGCAACAATACCGCTGCGAAATCGTCAGTCTCGGGGACACCTTCCGCTCCCGCCCAACGCGGAATAAACTTACAAACTGCCGATCATGAAGATGCCGATGAGTGCAACGCGCTTGTGCGTCGGCAGCTTCAGGTCCCAAATAGTCTTGAGCGGTAAAGTCATGATAAAAAAGTCCAGCACGAAGCCCGGAATGCTCTGTGCATGGAAGAAGGCCTGAACGTCGACACACTTTCCGCCTGGAATCGTCCGGTCCCACCAGAATTCAATGGGCTGGCACTGGAAGCAAGCAGTGATGATGAAGGAGAAGCTCGTCGCGGCCAGCGTCACCAGCAGCACGTAGGCCGTGGTTCGCATAGCCCCCTTCCAGTTGAAGACGCGCAGGTACAGGCAGACGATGCCCATCTTGGGCAGCGCGACTGAGGTGAAGTAGATGATCTCAAACGCGAGGATGCACTTCGCCCACCCGGTCAGGAGGGCTGGGTGAAACTCCTCGACGAATTCAACGTGTCGTCCAACACCGCCGACCTTAACCATGACTGACGAGTACAGAGTTAGTCGAGAGTTCGGACCTCGAAACCCACGCCATTTCCACGCTGGGCAGAAAACCTACCGATGCCGACGGCGCACATCCCCAAGTCCACCACATAGGCTGCCGCCAGGAAATAGTCGTCCAAGCCATACCCGCCAGCGGTAAACCGTTTTGCAAATAGTCGCAGGCCGAGGAAAAAGTTCGTGAGGACGGCAAAGGCGATGGATATGCCTATTAGCGTGCCGCCAGAATCTTCCGCGAGATATTCGGCCGTTACGTTGTGTGTAGTTTCGCCTTCGGCGGCCAAGACGAGGCCGGACATTGTGAGTCGTCGAGGGCAAGCTGAGCCGATCCACGGCCAAGAAACGACAGGATCATGAATCCCTTCTCTCCCTCGCTGTGAGAAAGAAACGAACCCAGAGGTCAAAAAAGAATATTAATTTCGCAAAACCCGCCGCAGCCCTATCTTGGCGGTTTGCGGGACCCCTCTTTCTTTAATAACTCCCGACTTGGCACGTCCCCAGGTGCCCCATTGTGTGATGGCGAAAGGGGGGGAGGGTCCGGAGGGAGGCAGAAAAGAAGAATCTGATAATGGCCGGGGGTTGAACATTAAGATCTCCAGCGGCATGATCAGGTCATGGCCAAGAATCAAAGGCCATCTGCCGTGAGTGGTCGGCGACAGGCAAAACAGGGTTATATTTGCGCCTCCTTTTGGCCCTTTACCCAACTTTTGTGGTAATGGTTTCCACCATGCCGCATCCTAAACGTGCGGAGAACGTATTCTCGGGGCTCATACTTGCCGGTGCGTCCCATTGTCGGACGCTAAAGCTGGCTAAAGTTGGCCTGGTTGATTAGCACGAAGGGGACCTGGACCAGTGAGACGTTGAGATGGTAAACAGCCAGGCATCTCTCTCATTTCATTCTTGGATCAGCAAGGGTGATACACAACTCGCTCATCCAGCTGTTTGGCACTCTTCTATCGGCTTTGCATCGGCACTTTTGGAGTCGGCTTCATTTGCT